>BMAO01012640.1:0-37997 GCA_019973975.1 Trichonephila clavata | reverse complement strand
AAGATAGTCTAAAGGGAAATTTCTAAAAGAAATTTCAAACCTTTGTAAATGATAATTACTAAGTAAAGTCAGACAATCAAAGCTGGCAAATGTGTTATTTCATTACAGATTCATCATATATTTCGAAAAATCTTACTATGTCTTGGGAATTTTTATAGAACAGTTGCTTAAAAAATTAATATACAATAACAATGTTTCAATTTTATATATCCATATTAATGCAAATAAAGATTGAAAATGACCAAAAAAAAATACTCTTTTGGAATACATCTTAGAAAAAAAATACTCTTCATAAATATATAATGAAGCAATATCACTGATAGTCTTTCAAAAGAATATGAAAATGCATTTTTTAAACTGCAATGAATTTTTTAGTTAAAAAAAAATAAAATTTTCACATGCTTCACTTGTATAAAATCATGTAATATTAAAATTAAATGTTGATAAATGATGCAAGTTAAATAATTTTAATTACTAATTTAAACTAGCTAACAAAAATTTTGTATGCTCCAAAATGTAAAAATTTTCATGAAAATAATTTAGAATGTGTTTCGAACAATTTCTAAAATTAATTCCATAATTTAGTATGATTCTATTTTTTTTTCATGGGGACAATCATTTATAAAAAAAAATTCAAACATTTGTAGGTGATAATTATTAAGACTATCAAAGTGCTAAATGTTATTATTTTACGACATATCTTTAAAGGCTTCACAATGTATTGGTACAAATAATACTATTTTAAGGCCACACAATGCGCTAAACATTTCAAAAACAATTTTGACATTTTCTTATGGCCCATATCATTGAGAAGCTTGCCACCAAATTTCAGATCTGATAATAAATTAGTTTTAAAGATATTTGAAGAGCTTAGGTTTTGGTTTCAGTTTCATTTTAAAGCAGTTTTCCACTCTTAAATTGAATTAAAAATATTTTTGAGCCCAATCAACTCTTGCAGTGTGAAATGGTTAATTATTTCAGTTCTCATTACTAAAAGCATTTCTGCTTGATTATGTTTTGAGTTCTCATAGTTACTTAATTAAGATTGTTTTCAAGACTAATTTTTTATTTAAAAATAGTTTATATAAATTGAAAGCTTTATCATTAATTTTTTCTTGTTGGTCCAAACATTTCAGGTTGCTGTGAGAAACAATATTTTGAAGAAATGAACACTACTGAAAATGATGTATCTAAAAATCACCCTCAGTTAATACTGCAATTAGACTTTTGAATTCAAGTATTGCAGATAAAACTGAATATTCCCATGATGTACTTAACTACATGAGAATATATTGTCGTACTATATTTTAGTACGGTAAAGTTGTGCAATAAAACTCAAACTTGCTAAACTGTGCCCCAATTTAAAACTGAAAAAAAAATTCTTACAAACCTGGTGATTTTCATAGCTAAAGTTAGTATTATTATTTTATACATAAATACTTTGTGTTTCAAACAGTGCTGGTTTAAGCTCATTTCGAGCACTGGGTACAGAAAATCTACAATTTTTAATAACAAATTCAATACTTTTTTAAACTTGCCTTTGTGTAAAGTGTCTATAACATGTTGATCTACTTTTTAAAAATTAGAAAAGGTGCAAATATTTTAAAAAATTCAATTTAATTATCCTCAGTTTTAAATGTATTTTTCTTCTTATTGAATTACATATAATTTATAAAAATAGTATAATTCATCTATAAACAATAGATGGCTCCAAAATATAAGTAAAACTTGTAAAATAGAAATTAGCATATTGGATCGACTAATATGAAATATGACTTAATATGAAAGTTTTTGAATAATAATAAATATATATCCATGATGAAAATGAATTTTATTTTTACAACACAATGAATTGTAAAAAAGAAAAAATTCAATACAATATATATAAAAATGAATAGTTGCATAAAATTTCCATTCGCAATTTCTACTGGTTATGTATCTTGACCAGGTATTGTATGTGTAGTGCATGCAAACTAGAAACTTATTTGGAGAAATGTATTGACATTTCATTATTTTGTTATCACTAATATGTATCTAAAGTATCTTTATATATATATATTTATATTCACACTTAAAGAAATGGAAGATAAAAAAACATCAGAGAGAGAGGGGATACAAAATTCTCACTCTGAAGTTAAACGTGTGAAAATATATTATTAAAGATTTTAATCATTATTATACATCAACAAGTTACTAAAGTTTATCATGAATAAATTGAATTCCATTCTAATCAAAATCACAGTTTCTACTACTTATAAGCAAGGTAATTAACTAATTATAGCATTAGTTTGCCAGGAAAATCCTAAATTTCAAGAAATTTTTCAGTTTCCTAAATTATACTTGAGCAAAATATTAAATTACTTCAAAGTTTGTCTAAGAAATGCTCAATCAGTACTCATACCATTTAAAAATTTTGAACTTGTGTATTAAACTGCCAAATAATTTTGCCAATCAAAAAAGCATCAAGAACTTTAAAAAATATTATTATTATTACTGCGTTCATGAGCTATGATGCCTATGAGCAGGAAAAGTTCCAGTTATTGGCTGTATATTGCAACAACATCCCACAGAATCAAATATCTATACATAAAGCCATATTTGATTTTATGATCCTAATTCTGAATAAATATACAATTGATGCAAGTACTCTTCTTGGGTCAATATTTGTAAGTAACTCAATGTAACAAATTTATTCAGGAATTATAAGCAGGATAATATCAATATACATGTCTTTTAGACTTTTATATTTATGTAAAAATAAATCTAATGATATAAAGCAAATCTAATCTATAATGATAAATCTTCTACAAATTGTGCAAATACCTATAGATGCTTATTTGTAATACATTGTAAAAAATTTGTACATCTCTGTGATAGGTTTATACCACAGTCAAACTCTGAAAAACAAATGTTCTGCTAATAGATACCACACAAATGTATAGCAATTATTATTATATTTTGTAAAAGAATTATGGATTCAAAAATGACTTTTTTTTAATTTTGATCATGTAAGAGTGAGCAGGACTTTTATATTCCATATATGGACATAAACATATTCTATTATACACACATTTTTATTAAAAAATTTTAATGCCTTAATTTATTATATTTGGAATTCAATTCTCAATAATTCATATCTTTTACCTAAAATAGCGCAGGGTGTAGGTTTTAAAAATGTTGCATAATTTTTTTACATGTGTTAAATGATAATTTTGACTTCAAATGTAGAAAATAGTACTTGATTCATCATCAATTGTAAACATTAATGAAGCTGTAGTAAATTAAAATATTTTTCCATTTCTATAGTGAATGCTTCTCGAAAATGTTTTTTCTTTTTCCCTGTAATATTCTAAAATTATTAAGTGAAACAAATTTTTGATTTATATGTATGTATACTTGTTTTTGATATGACATGTATGGTTACATAGATTTTTGCATCCCAATTTTAGATAAATACTGAAGTACCTCTCCTTAATTTCTGTGAAGATGTGTAAAATAAGTAAAACTTAGATTAACCAAATATATGTTCTATTGTGCATGTGTTGGACATACCTGTCCTTAATTTTACCAAAAATATGTCAACATTAAGGTATTTAAAACATTGAATACACTAAAAAAATCTCTTGCAATGAAACCCTCTGTTAAGGTTTTCATATGCAAATCACTTAATGTTATTTGCAATGAATTTATTTTTCTGTATAATATACTTCTGCTTCTATTTTGTTCTGTAAAAGGCAAGCTTATCCAGGAAGGAATGGAAAGTGCTGGCTAACGTAACGTTCGCTATCCCCGTATTAAAAGAATTTTTTAAAAATTTTTACATAATTATGCATGTATATGTAGCTACTAATAAATTTTAGCTTATAAGGACGTAAAATAAAAATAACATGAAATTTAAAATGTCAGTTGTAGTATAGTAAAATCGATAAGTAGAAATTTTCTTTTAACATAACTGTTTTTTTTAATATTGGGAAAAGGTAATGCAATCAGTATTTTAAGAATATAGATAGATACTTGCTTCTCAATTTCTATATGATCATGCTCCTTAGTATTGAACTGATTTATTCCCTGATTTCTGAAAAAATAATGAAATATGAATCCCACAATTATTAAAATATATTGTACGTTCTTCACCATATAGCATTATACATTTGTGCATGCATATTTTTTAAAGTACATATGAACTTTGTTCATTTACTTGTATTTGTAAGTGTATTCTGAAAATTACAGAACAATGACTTTTCTGAGCAAATTCAGTTTCAAATTCTTATATATCATGCTTGTTAATTATACAAAGGGATAAAAGAATATATTAATTATATACATAATTGTATATATTAGTTATACAAAGGGATAAAAGAAAAAAATGTTGGTTAGATCAACTGCATATTTACTCATCAGTTAGAAAACAATTAAAATTAGTCACAGAAGTAGTACCCTGGTTTGTTTTTTCGTGTGGGCAAAATTGAAATGCTTTGAAGTCGACACATTTATCAACATTCAGTACAATAAAAATTCTAATGACTGCAGCATAGAAAATTTATAATATATTAATGTTATATACACAGGAAATGAATGAAACAAAGTTATGAAGATATTTCTATAAATTAAAAAGTATTTTGTATTGCTACTAAATGGATGGCAAAATTTAAGATTGAGATTTTATTCCAATAAAATTTAACAGAACAAATTTCTTTACTAAGACAGTTAGTTCAGTTGCAAATTTTTGTCTATAGTGCTTGTAAAATTGTCGAAAATAATCTTAAAGTAACAAAAACAACTAATATAAAAAAAAATAAGTCAATTCCTTCTTAGGTAAGAAAATTTTTAATTTAGTTACTTTTTATCAAATATTTGCAATTAATATAAATATGTGCACACATATGACAGAATCAAAACATTAAGTGGCAATTAATTTTTGTTAATTACCATTAAAGTTTTGCATTGTTATCCAAAACAATTGCGTATGTAAAATTTCAGTTCAACTGAATGTTTTAAAACATGAGAAAAATTCTTTACAATTTTGGACACAAGTTGCTAAAATGGTCGCTATGTTGCCAAAATTATGCCAACATGGATGTATTTATAATTCTTAGAATAATAAGGTTTAATCAATTAATTTTTATTAATTAAATTTCTGTATTGTCATTCAAAATAATTGTTTTTAAATTTCAGCTCAATCGAGCGCTTTAAAAATGTATTTTACTAACGATTGAAAGTTTCAATAAATATGTGTGTGGAGAGAGTGTAAACTAATAGTAGGAATTGTAAAAAAAACGTACATAATCAACTACATACTTAACAAATTCAGAGCATCCATAATAGATCACAGAAGTGGTACCCTGATCTGTGTATGTTTGCAAAATTAAAAATCTTCGAATTTGAAATGCTCACAGAATATTTCAGACTCTTTTTAAAACTTTAAATATCGTCAGCGTATTTTATAAAAACAAAAAAATATTGAAATTGAAATAATTAAAAAGTACTCACATTTCAGTCGAAATTTCTTTTGGAACATCTTTTAATTTATGTGATACTGAAGATTTATTTCTTCTCTTGAAAATTCTTTGGTTCGAAAAAATAAATAACTATCTATTCTTTAGTGGAAACCGAAAAAAGCTTTCTTACCTGCAGGCAAGTTTTTCTTTTGCATCGTAGCAATTTAATATTAATTTAATTTATAGCAATTTTAATTTATAGTAGTATTTTATTTCTTATATCATAGTAGGATGCAAATCCGAAAATTCCGCCAAAATACTCAGTGGAATCAAACACGTGGTTATTTGTTTTTTATATTATCACGTGATTATGACGTCAAGTGTATGGAGTCCATTATTCGTTATCTGGTTGTCTCATTCGAAATATTTAAAAATTATTTTAAAGTTTTATAATTTGTATATTATGCCTAAATATACAACAATTTCACTCAATTTTAAAATAAAAATAAAGTAATTAACGTTTTGCTCTTTGACTTTCTGGAAAAAAAAAGGAAGTAAAATACATAAGTTAGTATTTAGACATTTGGCATCAAAATTGTTATTTAATTTGGTTGTGCCATGTGTTGATTATTGTTCTTACATTATTATAGTAATTTTTCTGTCTAAGGATGGAATCTGATGGAGGAAATAGTACAGAAAATGAGACGCAAAGCAAAGTTACTTTCCAATCTCTGGTAAGATTCATGAATACTTAAACGTATTAGCGTCACGCAGCCAAATTTGCTCCTCGCGATTTTCCACCTAAATCTGATTGATTTTTTTTTCCAAACAAAACTTAAGAAACTTTGTTGTTTGGATATTTTGGCGAAATTCGTGTGTCGCGCAATTTTTACTGTGGGGACGCTAATCTGCAAGTACCGATTCATGAAATGTATTTAGATGAATTTACTTATGTGTTAGTAGTAATATGGGTTAAAGTGTAGCTAAGTATGGGGCCTTGGCGATGTCAATTTCTTTTTAGCGACCAAAATTGATAGCCAAGCTACTTCACAAAGCGAAAAATGTTCGAAAGCCAAAATGAATTCGTTTTCTCACCTTAATATCTATATAAAAATTGCCAAATCCGAATAGCCCCCCCCCCCATACTACACTAGAGCCGTAATATGTACATTTTCCCGTTCTTGATAGGTGGTTTAACTTTTCTATCATTTTTTTATGAGCCATTTTATAAAAGGGCTCTGCAATTCTCTGAAGTTTTACTAAAATTTCTCTCTAATGTAAAATTTAATTTGTGTATCTATCACACTAATAAGTGCTTACCACTGGTGTAACAGAGATGATTAGGGCCCATCTGCAAAGTCAGGTTTTTTGACTCCAAGCCGGATCTTACAAAGGGTATATACTTGGCATCACCCCTTTCCAGCAATGTGGTGGTGTATGTTACACCACTGGTGCTTACCGTATTATCCGAATATTCGCCATGTTGGCAATCCCAATTTCGCATTTGTCTTATGTGCTGAATTGGCAATTATGTCCTTCGTCTCATATAATGTTGCCAACAGGTTGCGATAATACATAAATACACAATAATATTTCATTAAATTGTTTCTCTGATATTTTTTAAAGTATTTGATATCTTATAATTTAAATAAATTGAAGTTAACCGACTTTCTTGTCACAGCATTAAAATAGCAACATTTTAGGAACTAATTTGATATTGGGAGTGCTATGTTCCAAGTAGAGTGATATGGAATCCAAGGTAACAGCCTAGCTGTAATAGATCATCAAGAAAATAATTTGAAAGAACTGCTTTGAAATATCTTTCAAACTAGCTGTACCCTGCCACATGTTGCAGTGACTCAGTTCTGGTTAAAAAGAAAAGTAACGAGAAAGCCCACATTTCTAATATGTTTTATCACTTGCACTTGAGGTAACATTTGTAATTTAAATCAATCGTGCATTTGATCACTTAAAAATTCCTGTGCTAATATGTTATCAGAATGCTACATGTCAAGTTTTCCAAGATGGGCAGTAACATTATAATATGGTTACCCTAATATTTTTATTGTGTGGTAATGGGGATGATGGATATTTACAGTTAATTTTGGTGCTTATATATGTATTATCTCAGGCCCATTGCCAACATTGTATGAAATGAAACACTGGTTTCCAATTCAGCACATATGACACATAGGAAATTGGGGTGGAACCTAGCAGGGCACATTTCTTGGTGACAAAAATAAAATTTACAATTTGGCCACCCTGCAAAATTTAGGAAATAGTAAACCTATTCGGACCGGTTTTTTAGTTTTTCTTGATTTGGATAGCAGTCTTTTTTCTTCTGACGGTCAACTTGAAGGCATGCTGCCGTGCTTGAAGATGTTTCTAGAAAGCTGAAATTGAAGGAATGAGTGAAATTTTTTTTTAAATGAAACAACTGTGCTGAAAGAATGTTTATTAGAGAGAAAGTGAGATGCATTGATAATTTCAATTTGGACGATGTTTTTCTGTTTTCTTCTTGAAGATTTTTTGGAAACCACGTTTTCTTTTTTGCAGCTCGACAAATGGATATTTTTTTTTTTGGAATGAAAGAGGTAAGAAAGAAATGATTGCTTTGTAAATGAGCCAACGATTGAAAATATTTTTGTATGGATATCCGAAATATGAAAATAATTTGTGTTTGAGAGAAATGGAGATAATTAGTTCATCAACCTAAAGCATTCATATTGAATTTTTTTTCCCCACTGTAGCATTTTATAAGCAACACTTTTTCAGTTTTTCTTGTAGAAGCTGTTTAGAAACCACGTTTTCTTTGGAAAAACATGACGGATGAATTTTCTTCTGAATAAAAGGTAAGAAAGTAATGAGATTGTTTTTTTTTTTGTATGAATGAAGAATTGATAGAATCTTGGTATGGATGTCCAAAATTTGGAAAGAATTTGCATTTAATTCCTTATATATATATATATATATTTTTTAACATTTATAAACCCGTGCACCACGAACGTATAACACGGGGGTAAACAACACAGACAGAAGAAAGGATTACAACACAAACATCATGCTTCTCCGGGATTCGAACCCAGTCCCTGAATTCCTTATATTTGATTTGATGTTTCCTGTGTTCTCTGTTTTAGAAACCACGTTTTTTCGACATTTTTCATCCCTTGACACCACTTTGAAAACTACGTTTTTAACTCTTGTTTTTGTCTCTGACACCATTTTGAAAAACACAGTTTATTCCTTGGTTCCATTTGGCGAAAAAAATTGTCGCCAAATACAGCAGTGTGCTGTGCTAGGATTTTACTGGAAATTTGCGTTGCCAACTTCTGAGTTATTAGTAGAGTTGGCGATTGATGCGATAATTAATATGCAAGTACCTTAATTTTTATTGGTTTTTTCCCACGGAAACCCTATTAATTTCAGATGATTTTACTTCGATTTTCTTTAAAAATTTAACCACTTATATTGCAATCATTCTTCAAGTTACTACTTCAATCTTCTGTTATATTTAGTGCTATTTTCGAGTATGTTCATTTCTAATATCATTGTCGAGTACCAGGATATTGTTTTACAGAATATAGGAAGGCTCTGCTTTTAATTTTTACAGACAAAAAGGAGTACCAAATTCACACTTTTAGTCCATTTTGTTTTCTAAAAGTAATGACTTTTTTTAAATTAAGATTTCACTGATTTTGGCCATCATAAAATGTGACAAATGTGGAAGTGAAATGAAAATCATTTCCCAGCAGCATAAGAAGTTTGATGGTCAAATCTTTTGTTGTGGATCTTAAGGTGCTAATTCATGTTGCCATAATAAAAAATATGGTACATCCGGTTTAATTCTTTTTTTTAGAGGCAGCAAATTGCCAGTTTCCTCCGTTGTGCTATTTATTAATGAATTCTTTAAACATTCCCTGTTTGATAAATTCATAAAAAACTTGGAATTTTACCCTTTTTCTTTTAAAAAAAAATTCATTTTCAATATTTTTTTTATTTCATTTTCCGGCATTTCTAAATTCCTTATATTCCCTTTTTTTAAATCAAGTTCACCTTTTCCCATGCTGTTCTCCACAAAAAAAGTAAAATTTTTAATTTCATTTGAACTTTAAGCTATTTCATCGCTTCAAAAACTTTCCTCGGGAAAACGCAGTTTGAAATTATGGTTAAAAACCGCGTTTTTCAAAATGGCGTCAGAGAGAATAACAAGAGGGAAAACGTGGTTTTCAAAGTCGCGTCAAGAGACGAAAAACATCAAAAGAAACGTGGTTTCTAAAACGGACAACATAAGAAAAATACAATAAAAAATAAAAAATTGAATGCAAATTTCGGGCATCTATTATAAGATTCTATCAATCCTTCATTCATACAAAAAACAATCATTACTTTCTTACCTTTTATTTAGAAAAAAAATCTATCCGTCGAGTTTTTCGAAGAAAACGTGGCGAAAAACATCGCTTCTAAAATGCTACAGTGGGGGGGGGAATCCAATTTGAATACCTTAGGCTGATGAACTAACAATCTCCATTTCTCTCAAAAACAAATTATTTTCATATTTCAGACGTCCATACCTACCGAAATATTTTCAATTGCTCACTCATTCACAAAGCAAGCATTTCTTTCTTACATCTCTCATTCAAAAGGAAAAATATCCATTCGCCGAACTTCAAAAAAGAAAACGTGGTTTCCATAATGGCTTCAAGAAGAAAACAGAAAATATGTTGCTTCTAAGGTGCAATAGTGAGAAAAAATATCCTCCAAATTGAATTTATCAACGCATCTACCTTTCTCTCTAACAAACATTCTTTCAGCAGTTCTTTCATTTAAAAAAAAAAAAAATCCACTCATTCCTACAATTTTAGCTTTCTAGAAAAATCTTACATGTCTTCAAGTTGACCGTCAGGGGGAAAAGATGACCGTTGCCCAAATCAGTAAAACCTAAAAAAGCTGGTCCGAATAGGGTTACTATGTCCCTAAATATTGCAGGGTTACCGTACTGTAAAGTTTATCGCCAAATTTTTGGCACCAAAAATTTGGTCGCCAAGAAGTGTGCCCTGCTAGGATCCACCCGAAATTATTTTCCTGACAGTTGTTTACAGCTAGGCAGCCATCTTTGATTCCATATTACTCAATAACAAGCACAATTTCTTAATTGAGCCAAGCAGCACTTAGCACTCAGATATCAAATTAGTTTCCCCAGATATCCATTATTCAACGAAGATGTAGGAAAAATTGGGATCAAAAATAAACACGAATACTGTGGAAACAACATCCAATGTAGAAATTGCTAATTTTTTTTATAAAAATAGAATTGCTTGAATATTGATGTTAATTGATTATAAATTTTTAAACAATGTGATACAATATTGAAAAAAGAAAGGGAATTTTTTTATGCATGTATTACGTTGGTTCAATTTTTAGTAATTCATTATTTTTTTAGGGTGTTGTTGATGTTCTGTGTGAAGCATGTGAACATTTGAAATGGAAAACTCCAACTGCCATTCAACAAGAAGCAATTCCAGTTGCTCTTAAAGGTTATTTTGTTTATTCACCAATATTCTTTGTATTTTAATATATTTTGAGATTTAAAATGTTGAAGAAATTTCTTTATAAGATATTTTTTTATGTGCAGAAAGTACAAAGTTCATGAACTTTAGAAAAACTTAGTGGCAATCTGCTTTACAATGATTTCCTTGCCTTCTTTTGCACCATAGTGAATTTAAAATGATGTTAGAGTTGTAGAGGAGAAAATAGTTGGCAAATGTATGAAATTATGCAAAAATGCCTAAAAATAAACAATCTAAATGCAAAAACATATTGAAAGTTTTGAAAGCATAAATTTTATTTGAAAAATATGAAAATTGTTAAATATACCATTTGGTTTGGTTTCCTTCCAGTTTTTGGATAGTGGTCAGTTTATTCCTGATGGTTACTTTGAGAGGTTATTTGTAATTGAAACATCAATTCTTAAAAATTGGTTTTAAAAAAAGGGGGAATAATGAAGTTCAGACTGAATTTTAAAAATAAACTTTTGAATGAAATGGTGAGTGAGAGTGTTTATTAATATCATTCTCTAAAGCAACACAAGGACTACTAGCGACGTCTTTATTTTTAAACCATAATCAAATGACGAGGACCACACCTAAGCTGGCACCTCACTCTCTTGCCCTACCTGAGGCTTTTGAGCCAAGACAGATGACCACAGTCACAAAAAGAATGCTTAATTGGTGTATGTGTAAAGAATTAATAGGCATCTATGTCTGAGTGTCCAAACTGTGGCAAAAATCAGCATTGGAGAAACAGAATTGTGCATGCTTTAGGTCATAGAAATGCATGCTTAGTTTACCAACCCCAGCTTTAAGTTGATTTAAGTAAATATGGTAAATTGTGAGTATCTGAACAATTTTGAAAATATCTTACCTTACTCCAAAAGCTTATTTTTCCTGCAGAAGGTACATTTTCCTGATGGCTTGAAGATAGTTTTATCACCAATTTAATGATTTTGAGCCCATCATCACTTGTATTCTTCTAGATATGTGTCAAAATGTCCCCTTTCCCTCCTGAACTATGTTTTTTCAGAAATTCTTTTGCTCCTGTTCTTGAGCTTTTTGATTTAATTGGTGTTCACTCTGGTCTCAGGATTCCTCATCTGAGAGGCAGTTGTAAGCCTTTCAAAAGTCCTAAACTATTACTGGGTTTTGGCAAAACCCAACCATGTATCACTTTCTAAGGTTTATCTTTCAAATGTTCTACCACATAAAAAAAATTCCATTTGTTTATTCCTCATTCAATTCAACCAACACCCGATTTCTGTTCACTGACTTTCCTTTGCCGTATTTCATTGAACCAAATCTGCTCTAATTAATCTCAACAATCACAACTTCTCAACCAATTTGTATACTTTCGTTCTTGATAGCAATCATACAAACCTCTTGGCAAAACTTATACCTACCCATTGTGATATTTTTATAATTTTTAAATCATTCATTTATCTTCTAAATAAATATCTTGCGAGATGCAAGATAGTACATATACTCTAGTGGGTAACACAAAACCACATGCCCTTTCTTACACTTCTGCATGCAATGTAGGAATTATTCCTCTTCTGACTATGACAATGCCATTCATAGCCACCAATCACTTCTTTTCTCTCAAATAAACACATGTTCTTTCGATATTTTGTTCATTCGTACCAAGATGCTATCAATCTTTCATCCATAAAGCGATCTTTTTTTTCTTCTTATATCTTTTATTCAAAAGTAGAAAAAATCCTATTTGTAACTTTGCTTTCAGTCATTTTTTACTCGACTGTTCTAGAAAAACTGGTGTATTTTTCAAACCAACCTTTCAAATTGACAAACTGATGAATGTCCAAAAAATGATAGAAAAAGTCAGTATGAGGGCTAAGGCCAAACCCCATACCATTGATGAGTGGGAGGCACTCTCCACTCCACCAAATTTTGTGAATTTTTTAATGAGTATAATTCCAGATAGGTAAGGACAGATGTGAAGGGAGTTGGAAGATTACAGCCCTCCCTTGCTAGTTTGTCCACCATTTCGTTGCTGTAAAGTTTGACGGGAAATGGGATCCACTGGAAAAGGATACCATAGTGCAGCCATATATGTTTCAGCTTGTGTAAGATGGAGATACTGATTTTGTCACCAACAATAAACCATTTGTAAAGGTGTTGAAGAGAATCCAAAGATCACCACAATTCTCTTCTTAGATAGAATAGCCTCAAGTCCCACATCAATGGCTATTAGTTCAATTCTGAAAAATGAGCAGAAATCTTGATTGCGTTTTTTCAGAGACAATTTTTCCTGGGGCGTATTAATATAGATACTGCTACAGGTCTAGTTAGATATTCTATTACCATCAGTATAAATCTTGATTGCATCGTTGGGGATGCTGTTAATGATCTCCAATTCTACATATCTTAGATGGCTAGAGGCAATTTTTTTCTTAATGACTGGTAAACTTAAGTTAAAGTGGAAATACACTCTGGAGAGTCCCTCCGGAGGATTCAAGCCACATTGTAAAGAGTATGATGAACTTGTGGAGATTAGGTTTTAGGTTTAACTGTCTTTTTAATAAAAATACAATTATAAAAATTGAAATACACTGCAAGAATTCAAAAAATATTTCACTAATTTTTTTTTATCAATAATTTTACTTAAAAAATTCGAGTATTAAAAAGTCAAAATATAATGACTATAGACTTACTCAATCGATAAAAATTTCTTATGCTTATATATTGAAAAAAAATTATTTATTTTAAGCAATTTTTATTGATAATTGTGTTTTTAATATTATATATTTTAGGTCGAGATATTATAGGACTAGCTGAAACAGGTTCAGGAAAAACTGGAGCATTTGCTGTACCTGTTTTGCAAGCACTATTGAAAACACCACAAAGATTTTTTGCCTTAGTGTTAACACCAACCAGAGAGTTAGCTTTTCAAATAGCTGAGCATTTTGAAGCTTTAGGCTCCATAATGGGAGTAAAAACAGGTTTGTTTTGTTTTGATGATTGTGTAAGATTTCTCAACTTTTATCATAATTTTCATTTTATTGATAAAAACTTTTTTTAAAGCTGTTATTGTTGGAGGCATAGATATGACAACTCAGAGTTTGACTTTATCCAAAAAGCCTCACATCATAATTGGTAAGTTTTTTCTAAACCTTTGCTATTCTCACTTCTAAAGTTAAAGTATAAAATATGTACCACATTTGGCAGTCTTTTTTTAGTTTGAAAAAAATTTTGCTCCGAGAAACTTTTCTGGGTTTATTATTTTTATATTGCTTTTTTTTAAAATATTAGTAAACTTTTAAGAAAGATCAATCTTTGAGGGTTTTTTTATGTGGTGTCATTTGTATCCGATTCGCTGCTCAAAGCCACAGTTTTTAACACTGGCATGCATATGCAGTGTATTTATTGTACAGGAAGGAAAAAGCACAAATAAGAAAAATTTTCTCTGAAATAATTAAATTCTTTGCTAACACTGTCAAGGTAATTTTATTGCATTCCAAAGCTTTCGAATTGGTTTTACTGATAGCAGATGCAAAGATTAGAATTATACTTTGTAAGGATGGACATATCTGGTTGAGCAAGACAGGTACATACGCCAATGACATTTAAGGGGTTAAAGCATGACTGTGTGTGTGTACTAGTAAAATAGTCATGGTCACTAAGATCTGTATGTGGTGGCATTGATGGGGGCATTTTAAATCTGTTGAGACTCGGTCCTTACATTGGCAGGGTGTAGAAATTTTAGTCATCTAGTACCAGCTCAGTTGTCATCCTCCTCACTGAGCTGAGGTTTGAAATTACAAGGTCTGGTATCAATAACCCTCACGTTTATTTAAAGTTGAACATAAGTAAACATTTAATATTTGTGTAAAACATACCTAAAATAAATTATAGTTTTAAAAAAAAACTAAAAAACACGCTTGTATACTGAATCGAACTAAAAAGTAAAAAAATAATTCTTAATATAGGAATAAAATAATGAATGAGAAAATTAGTGTCATTGTGATAAAAGTGTGGGGTGCTTTGTGCTACATTTTTACGCTAACTCAGCATTTTGGAATAGAAGTTAGAAACTATAACTATTGATATATTTAATAGAACACCTGACGTTTTTACCCCAATGACATTAATTTTCTTGTTTATTATTTTATTCTTATATTAAGAATTTTTTTTTACTTTTTAGTTTGATTCAGTATAAAGGCGTTTTTTTTAGTTTTTTATTGAACTATAATTTATTTTTCATTTTTTTGTTCGATCTACAATAAAAGCATGTTTTTTAGTTTTTTAAACTATCATTTATTCGTTGTTGAATTTATCCTAGAGTTTGATATTTGGAGCCGGAATTACGTGGCTGTTGGAATTAGTCTTGCTCTTCAATGGATATTAATTAAAGGGTCTGAAGTATATTTATTCTCTCTGTTTACGGGGCCTCAGATGAGTCCTGTATCGTTATATTAGATTCCATCTCTATGTAACAGGTCAAACAATTAAAAGTGTGTAAAGTAGGAAAAGTTCGAATTAAAACAATTTTAAAGTACTATTTTTTTTATCACGGACTAAAAAGTTTAAAATTCATCCTTTTCGTTTTTCACATTTTCATGCATTGTCATCCACTTTTGAGCTATGATCCAAATTTTAAGCCTCTAGCTCATCAGGAAGTCATTTCAAAATGAATTACAAAATTCCACCCAGACGGACATTCAAGAAAGCCAGTTAATAGAAACATGGTAATATTGAGTGCAATCGTATTATCCCCTTTTAAACATATTGCTATAATGTTAATTCGTATCATCACTTCTAAACGTATTGCTTTATAAAAATATTTAGCAGTCAGAACATAATTTTTTTTTTATTATTTTCAGAAATTTTCTTATATTATGGTAAGAAATTGCTAACATACACACACCCTCCACTTTCTACCATAAAGAACACTTTTTTAGTTTGTTTTATTTGTTTAACCACAAGTGTATTTTACACTTGCATATAATTAGCTTTAAATTAAAAATACTCGCTTTTAGGGTTATACCTTATTCTTCTAGTCGCTAAATCTGGAATTAGTCGCCAAATCTGAAAATGGTATATGGAATTAGTCGCCAAATTTGAAAGTTGTATATGCAATAAGTCGCCAAATCTGATTATTGTTATTCCTGATAAGGACAATGGAACAAAATTATGAAATTTTTGTATTGTCATTGGTCCTTGACAAGTGTGCAAAATTTCGAATTAATCCAATCTTTTAAAGTGGGTAAAAATTGAGTTCTAAGATTCCATTACATGCAAGGGAAACTTATAAAAGCGTGTTAAAAAAAAAAGAAATTATCCTATAAGCTTATTTATGTAATTTAAAGAGGTTAAAAATTTAAGAAACTTGTGAATTTTGATGCATTGATGAATTATTTTAGCCACCCCTGGTCGACTTGTTGATCATCTGGAGAACACTAAAGGTTTCAATCTGAGGGCATTAAAATTCTTGGTAAGTTAATTTAATTTTTATGTATATTCTGTTGAATATTTTTTATTTACAAAGAATAAGTTATGAATTTAAGTGATTACTCCTTCATTTTAAATTTAAATTTGTACTTCTTGAGTTGACTAAAATCGGTTTAAATTCATACACTGAACACAATCTGCTTAAAAATTATTTGCTTATTGTATGAAAAAAAAGCAGGAAGTGTTAATTTTAATAATTTAATATGTGTTTATATACAGTCAAACCCCTATTTAACAAATTCATTGGGACTGAATATTTTTTCATTAATTTGGGATTATTCGCGTTACTTCAGAGTCCACAAATATGTACTAATATTTTGCACTTACCTTTTAGGAAATTTTATTAGCAACTTTGCAAAAAAATATCCATAGTTAAAAATCACACACTTTTTATTCAATAGCTAAAAATACTATTTGTGAATTATTACACATCGGTTAATTGGAAAATTTGAAAGTACTCTTTTTCAACTTTATGCTAAGAAGAAAATACTGCATTATTTACATGCTGCTACGTAAGAGAGAGGTATGGTTTCACAGTTTCCAAAAAATGTAAAACATTAGAAAATGTAACAGTTTTGATAGGAGTTTCATTATCAATTTCTGCATCAAAATTGCTATTCATTGGCTCCTACAAATTGACAGTTTCTTCCATTTCTGTTGCACAGATAGGTATTCCTTCATCAAATGTATCATAATTGTTATGGATTGGGATGAGACGAGAAAGGAATTTCCTGTCCTACTCAAGTCTCACAAGATAGGTTACACTTATGACTCATCTGCACTTGTAAGGTCTAATTGTATTCACTATTTCTGATTGAAATTTGCTGCTAACAAGAAAAGTTTATGTTCCAGACAAAAAAATATGTCGTTTAAAAAAAATCCACTTTTTTAATTCCTAATGCAAACTAATAAAAAGAAGTTTTCCGGCTGCTGAATTAATTCAGGGTTTATTATTCATTAAATAAGGTTTTGTTAAATTGGGGTCCAACTATGTATGTATGTGTATATATATGGATGCTTCAAATTTGCCATATCAATTAACTCCATTTTTTCAATCTTATTACATTGTAATATCGAAGCACTTGATTGGCTCCTAACTCTATGTATTCAAAACAAATTTCTATAATAATAAGTATTAATGCCTCTAAATAACAAAATCTTTTTGCCCATTGTATAATAGTTAATTTGTTTCAGAAGCCAATATGATTAACTCCATACAATGATGTATTTATATCATAATAAAAAAAAATCTAGTTAACCTGCTGCACTCTTTTTCCTCTGCTGTGGAGATATCTGAAAGTGGTTCATTTAATTTCGTTGTTCCTGTTAGACGAGAGCTGTTATTGTGCTCACATGAACTAAGTACAAGAAAAATAAAATATAAATCAGTTGTATTCGAACTGCCACAGGAGCAAATACTTATAAATTTCGGTTTTATTGTAAATTTTTTGTAATGTTTAATGATTCGTAATTTATTGTCGAATTTCAAGCAAAAGAAGACCAAAACATTTTTTTGCCAAATATTGGTATAATATAATAAAAACCTGTTAAAAGAAAACACAGTTTCAGATGGTTCAAATGACACATCAGGACTTTTTCTCTACAAGTGCTTTCAAAAATTTTATCAATAACAGAAAGGTAACAGTTTAAGGCTACCAGTAAATTGGCTCAGAATGCACTGGATAAATTTAGAAAAGTCAAAACTCCACCTCATACAGTTAAAGTGTGCCTAACAAAGATACCAAGTTTAATGCCTTTAATATAAGAAAATATATAGCTGGTATACCACTACATCTGAAAAATGTAAACCAACCTATCCAAAAGACAGAACTGTGACAGGAGAAAAGGGGATAGATATGACAGACTTGTTGAAATTCATTTCTCCTATTAGACATGAGTGTTATAAAACTTTTAAGGACAAATCAACATAACGGGAGCTCAAATACAGCCAATGAAGACATTTATATTGATAATAAATCAATGTAAACACACACAAAGTAATAATACTCATAATATTATGTAACAGTAACAGAATGGTTATTATTCATGTAAGATTCCCATGTGTTAGTATTAGTGGCATTGGTATTAGTTATATTTTATGTAATGTAATCTTGCAAGACCAGATCTAGGAATGACATACCGAAGTAAGAGTATTGTACCTCTGCATCATTTTTTACTATTATTAAATATTATTTGTTTCTTAAATAATTAACCATTTTTCCAAATTATCAACTCCTACATCTTTTTATCTTATATTCATTTTTGCTAAAATCTTTAATAAAACATATATTTATATAATGAAGTTATTGTGTAACAAAAAGTAATTTGAAGACGGAATTTGAATTTATAATTTTCTTTTCCTTGCCAAATTGATTGATTCTCTTTATCGTGAAAAATTGTAGTAATAATAACAATTACTCAAAGTATATTCAATCTTATACTTTCAATATGTCGAATAGATCAAAGATACATCTGCAGTAATACAATCTGTATCATATTTTTGAATTTGCAATTTAATAAGAATTTTAAAAAACAATGTGTAATATTTCATCAGTTTTCTCAACTTCTTATTTTTTGAGTTACTCGATTTGGAAAATGAAACATTCATGTATATATATTCCTCAACAGTAATAATGTATGAATAACCTTAATCTTTTTTTTAAAAAAAAACTAGTTTTGTATGTTTCCTAATTTTATAAAGGTGTATATAACTTAATGTATTTATCAAATATATTATGAATATATATACAGCTCAAGTTCTCAATGTTAGCTATTGAGTATATTCTAGTTTAATAATATACTGTATAAATGTGGTTGGAATATTGATAAAAATGTTGTTAAGTGTGTTATAACCTGGGAGAAGGTGCACACTCAATACTAACATTAGTGGTCATGCAGAATGACGGAGTCACCCCAATTCCTTTTTTTATAATTATATGCATTGTGCACAATAAATGTAATTCCAGTGGATAATTTAATTAAGAGAAAGTATACTTACATACTTTTAATGACTTTTCAATATTTCTTTAATAATTTGAGAAAAACATCAAATCAGACTGAACTGAAATGTTTCAAATATGTGCAACTTAAATAAAAGACACAAATCACAGACACTTTTTGCTAACATTACAGGAATGGTATTTGTGGACAAAGCTGTCTTTTGTTCAAGTTACTGTAGTTTTATTGTCCTTTTACGATCGACAAATAGCTTGTTGAACTCTTTTTCTTGCTTGTGTCTTTTTGGCGGTGTGTGGTGTACTTGTGGCTTCATATCTTTCTTGATGGAGTTTTTTAGGTTACATTTGAAAATTTTCCTTTCAAATTGAATGTTTCATTGTTCATTGCTTGATCAGTTTCAACTTCATCTAATAGAAATTGTGGTTGCAAATTTCTTTTTTTTTATGTTCTATTCATTTACATTTATTAACCATTATGAGTCATATAACTCAACAATCACAAAACCTTTAAGTCTTTCACAGAGGAAAATATTTTGGAACAAAAGTGGTGGTGCGGTGGACTCGGTCACCCCAAGTACCTTAAGATTGTCAGAAAACGTTGGCTACTCCCAAAACGGAGGGAAATATATGACAAATGGGGATTTTAGTTCTCATGAAGACTGTCATATAGGAAAATACTGACAAGGTCATTGTTAACAAATAAAGTTTCCCCAGAATTCAAGATTTCATGAGCCTGGGATGTCTGCCCTGTGCGACTGCTCCCAAGTTAACTGAATGTATGTGCTAGTCCTTTTTTCTCCCTTCCTAATAAGCATTAATATATATATATTTTATTCTGGCATCATTTAGATGACATTAAACATAGAAAGGCTATCAGAAAGCTGGAAGGTCAACAAATAATAGACATTACCTGAGAAATTAAAATCATCTAGTATTGTTTCTTGTTTTTTTGGCATTTCAAATCTGTGGGATATGTAGCAGTTGCAAATTTGAAAAATATCCTTGCAATTAAAGATATACCATCCATACAGAAAGAAACCATAGCACAGAATATTGTTTCTAGGTGCTTGCAAGATATGCCACTGCAGATTTCTAAAACCCTGTTGTGTGTGTCCTACTGTATAGTTAAAGTATAGCATCCATTTGTAATTGTGTCAACAGTATCAAAATAGGACTAAAAATGACTGGATATGTTTCTTTGTGTATGTTGTTTATTTCTCATGTGAGAATAGATTTACTCTTCTGATTGTGTGTGCCAATTGATCCTGAGTAAATATTGACTCAAAAATATCCAAATCTAAAAAGAACCCTGATATGTGATGCTAGCTGAAATTAGGAACGCTGATTAATATATTAATGAAGTTCTGTTATCTTCTGTTCCGTCTTTTCAGTGCTCATTACGTACATGGTGTGTTGCCACATGAATGCTGTCTAGATGGCAAAGGTTTTTCAATTTTTCATTTAACCATCATGTTTTTTAGATTTAAATTGAATTGAAAATGTTTGAGATACTTAAAATGGGGTTCTTGTTAAATTATTTGTTGGATGACAGTCTCCAACAAACTTCAGCCGTGCATTAAAAGAAGAGTTGGGAAATTGGCAGCATATCCTGGCATGTTATGATTGCATTTAACTTAACAGTGGATATATTCCATACTAATGTGTGTTTAAAGAATATCTTGGGTACATTCTGCATATGATTTTTACAACTATGTGTTTGAGTCATTATGTACATGTTTCAATGATGTGCCTTCTTCCTTCCAAAACAAATTTTTGACATAGTCTACATTGTTCTGACAATATTTTATTTGTAACTATGATAATTTCAACAATTCTTAATTTTTACATTACATGGATATTTCCCCTATATCCATAGATTTTTGTCCACTAGTGTATTTTTGTGATAAAGATTCTCTGAGAGTTGTGACTTTTCTATAAAACAGAAATGACACAATCTTGTAACTGAGGCATGAAAAAATCCCTGAAAGGTATCTCTAAAGAAAAAAATGTCAAAAGCTTGAAAAGGTGTCATTAAGAATATTAAAATTGTTGGAAAAGAAAATAGTGTTTCTATGTAAATCAAATAATTAGCAACAGTTATTTATCAAATCAAGGAATTTATTCGATATTTGTACGCATATTTTTGAAAATGTTTATTCAAAGATTGTGTGATACTAGATTAAAATATGATTATTAATTATTTTGCTTAAAAATATCTTCAAAGTAAAATAATTGTTAAAAAAAGTATATTAAATTTTTTGAATTCTTTGTGCAAATTGTTTGTATATGTTATTTTTATCACTGGTCTCCAAAAATTTATAAATGAAAAAGAAGCAAAAAAAATTATCAATCAACTAGAGGAAGCTCTGTCATGTATAAGTTAATAAAAATTGTTTTGCTAAAGTATATTAAAATCGTTCATTTGGTATTTTTTCAAGAGCATACAAATAAAGCAGGCCTCATTAATGCCTTTTTAATCATGCATACTTGACCTTTTCTGAATTTACTATGAAGATAGACAAAAATTGTTTCTAGATCTTGTGTACCCCTTTAAATTTTATTTGTTAATTTCGAAATTATGGTACAACACTAGATGTTATTAAAATTACTACATAAATATAAATACTTACACATAAATATAGTATTTATATGAGATCTTTTAATGCATTTTAATTTTATTTTGAAAATGAAAGTACTTATTTACATTAGTTTTCACATTAATTTAGATTTTGGATGAAGCTGATAGAATTTTAGACATGGATTTTGAGCTAGAAGTTGATAAAATTTTAAAAGTAATTCCACGTGAAAGACATACATACCTTTATTCAGCTACTATGACTCAAAAAGTAAGTATTGAAGCACCTTTCTTTTTATTTTTCTGATATATTTGTTATTTAAATAAATATTTTTCTTGTTTTATAGGTTCAAAAATTGCAGAGAGCATCTCTTACTGATCCAGTCAAAGTAGAAGTCTCTAAAAAGTATCAAACGGTTGAAAAATTGCAGCAATATTACTTGTTTATACCATTAAAACATAAAGTAGGATTTTTTTTTTGTGTGTGTTTGTGTGAAATACTATTTATAAAATGTATCTGGTAAAAATATTATCTTTAATTGTGGTATCTTTAATTAAATACTGCTTAAAGGTTCTTTATTTTCATTATTATGTGGTGTAAAAATTCAGTGATTAAACTACTAAATATTAGTTTTTTTAAATTGATACTTTCTGTTGCATTTTCTTACTTTATTAATTTTTACTTAGGATGTATATTTGGTCCATGTATTGAATGAATTGCCTGGAGATTCTATTATGGTGTTTTGTGCAACATGTGCTAATACACAAAGAGTTACATTTCTTCTCAGGAGTCTTGGCTTCACAGCTATTCCTTTGCATGGGAAACTCAGTCAAGTAATTTTTTTATTATATATATATATGTAAGCAAATGAATAAAACTTAAGGTTTTGTTAAAAAAAATTTTATTAATTAAAATGTTCTTGATTGATGAAAATACCTGGCTTCTAAATTTATCTACAATACTATTTTTAAAAAATTAATTGTATCATGCTTTTAAGTTTAGTACAATTTAAACTAGGAAAGGTACAATATTTTTAGGATATATATTTTCAAGAAGGACAATACAATTTAAGTTAATAATTTAAAAATTTCTTGTCTACTAAAAAAAGATGGCTATGAATAATGAATTTAGATTATTACATATTATTTAATGTTTTCTGTGATACTTATAAAATATGCTTTTTTTATCTTAAGAGCTGTAATCTTTTTTAAAAAATCTCAACAATACTTATATTTATTATTGTGGTTATTGCAAAAACATTAACAATGTTATATTTTATGATTTTTGTGAATCAAATAATTTAACACCTCTAGAAATAACTTGAATACAAATTTTTACAGTATTAAATTATTAAACTGGTTGATAAATTTTGATATTTGTGCTATTTTTCCTTACACTAGTAGTTATTTAAAGAAACATGTTACTCCAGATATTGAAACATTTTTTCCAAGTTTTCTACATTCATTATTATTTATTTGGATCAATTTCTTCATGCATTCATATGTAATTAGTTCATATGGATATCCATTCTAAAATTAAAATATTTGCTTACCTACTTTACATTTTATTTAAAAAATACATTATTAAGTTTTCAATCAAATGATGAGAAACACAGTTATGTGCTTACTTTTTGATTATTTTTTCAAGAAGAAAAATTTGAAGGAATAGAAGTTGCAGAATTATTTAAAGTGTTGAAAGAAGTGTAGTATGCAAGAAGTGGTACCATTCCTTTCAATAAATTTACTTGCTTTTTTTTTTAAACAGTGAGACTTAAAGTATTCAAACTAGTTTGAGTATTTTGTTCCTATTCGTAAAATATAGAAAAACAATAAATTGCCTTCATGAGAATGGTTACATAATGAATTCATTCAATATTCATCACATACTCAATGTTTTAACTAAACTAAACTCAGTTGTGCAACAGCCCATAGAGGGCCAATGCCTACGTTTCCCATTTCAGTTTTCATGACCTTGGGCAGTGAGTGGACCAGACCTGTGGCATGGAAGTGAGATATGTTACCTCTCAACCATTGGGCTTCAATGTTTTAACTACCCTGTGTAATTCTTGCTGAATTAAGATTTTTAAAGACAATGGAAATATTTGGTAGTTTTTCAATTTAAAGTATTTAAGCATTTGATCTTTTTCGCGCATGTAAGTAATTATTTTTGATAAGTGAATGATTTTGCATTTTTAGAGTGTCTAGTTGTGTGAATTAAAAAAGATTCATTTAATATTTTTACAGGGGAAGAGGTTAGCTTCTTTACAGAAATTTAGATCAAAAACTCGATCAATATTAATTGCAACTGATGTTGCAAGTAGGTATGTAATTAATTTTTATCTATAATCAGTTTATATTGTTAAATATGTATACTTTATTAATTTTTGCATGTATATTTTTACAGAGGTTTGGATATTCCACATGTAGATGTTGTCATAAATTTTGATATTCCAGCAAACTCTAAAGATTACATCCATAGAGTTGGCAGAACAGCTAGAGCTGGCCGTGGAGGGAAATCTATAACATTTGTTACACAGTAAGTTTCTTATAATGTGAGTTTAAGTTAAATATTGTATTATCTGGAAAGTTCATCCCAAATTTGAAACAAAGTTGAAACCCAGCACATTTAAATTTTGGTATACATTTATTATATATATAGGTGCCCAACCTTTCTCTATTTTTCAAGCAACTTGAAAGTTCTATCCATCTAGAATTTTTCAGGTTGTTTTAAGGAAAAACTTTTCTGTGTGATTTTTTTTCTGAACCAAATTTGAAATTTTTTCTAGTAAGGAAATTTTTTAATCAAGATGGAAATCTGAAAGTTCAAGATCTCAGAAAGATAATGAATGAAATAAAACATCCTAATAAAGCTCTAACAATTTTTGTCAAGTTTTCAAAGCCACATGAGGTGTTGCACTATCCTAATGAAACACAACACTTCAAATTCACTGTTTCTGGACATGGACATTTTTGTTCAATTACTGCCTTTAATGCATCTAATTGGAAAAAATACTTTTCTGAACTTACTATTTTGTTTGGTAAAAGCTCATAATGCAGGAATCCTTTCCAATCCCATAAGTCTGAGCAGGGCCTTCTTTAGATAAAAACCAGCTTTTTGGGTGGTTGGAGATGATTCATTCCTGTCGCTACTTGCTTCAAAAATGTTTTCTCGTGGCCTGTATAGAACGAGTCAAAAATGGAAATGAGATCCCATGCATGAAACTGGTTTATGTGCTCAAGCTTCAAAAACTGCTTGTGGTTGTTGGATTTTGATTTTTTCAACAATCTTGATCTTGAGGATAAAATCAGCTACTTTAAACCTAGCAAACTACTTTCACACAATTCTCTCTCTTCCAGCTACAGAACCTGCCATAAACAGTATATATCTTGTTTATTGCATGTGGCTTTTTTGCCTTTCCTATAGAAAAAAGTATTTAATGACTTTAAAACTGAGAATAAATTCACAATAACCAAACTACCTAAAGTACCATCTTTTTTACAATATATATGCGTGCCATTTGTTTTGGATCATTTTGATACATTCTTTATTAAAAATGTTAATAATTTTTCCCAAATCAAATGTGTATAATACAAATTTTAACTTGTTTTCAGAATTAAAGGAATGGAGCTTTTTGATGTTATACTCATTATTTGTATATTTTTATTTTCAAAACTATTGTACATGTACATCCTAAACAAAATTATTGTATACTTATCTTAGATCAGCTGAAAAGTCCTGTAGTTTTCAGAAAAGCATGCTTTCTTGAGTAATTTTGCTATCCCTAATTGTCTCCTTGAATGACATAGATATGAACAAATTGACTTTTTTGCTTTAACTGTACATAATTCTCACTCATGCAGCAACTTAATTTATATTTCACTACAGTACTAAGAATAGATAATCAGAAAGTTCATTTTCTTCATTATGCTCTTTATCTTCAAAACAAATAAAATGGATTCACAAACAACTCATGAAATTTGTGCAGTTTCCGGACAAAGTGCTGTTTCGAATGACGCAGTTACTATAGTGTTCGAATTAATTGGGATGAGTATCTTTTTCTTGTTTAAGTTGGTCTGAGATTACCGTTGATGACTCGAACCGACACAAAACAATTATATTTGTCTCAAAGTAGTGTGAAGGATCAGCATCTACTGAAATTTATTGGTTTTAGTGTATGGGTAGCTCAATTTTGAGCCTTTTAGTGTGGCAGCTGGTCATTATAATTTTGTGTTCCGCGTAACATGTGTTACTTTTGCTTCTTTAAAGATAGATATTACTCTGAGAAAGTGTTCTAAGATGATTTGTTCTTAATGAACACACTTCTATGACTGTGAAAGGTAGAGCTACAGCATTTGGTGTGGACAAATCATTTCAAGAAATTTAAGAACACTTCAGGATTCCAGATCAACATATCTAAAAAGAAAAGTGAAAATGTGGGCACAAATGAAAAACTACTCAAAGAACTAATAAAATTCTAATAAGAAATAGAAAATTAAATCAAAAGACAATCATAGACCTTCAAAGGGATTTATTGGATTATGGTGTTGAAATGAGTACCTCAATTAATCGGAAAAGGCTTATGGAAGTTGACTACAAGGCAACAAGACCAAGGAAAAAACAATTTCTAACTCAAAACATGATGGAAGAAAGTGATTTTCAGTCATAAAAACATATTAATTTTTCCAGGGATACAAAATCAAGTATAGTTAGAAGAAGTGATGGTGAAATTCTGGTACCAGATCATATCTGTAGTAACAGGCATTTACGGATGAAGGAAAGCCGATGTGAGCTCAGATTATTAGTTTTTTATTTGTTGTATCTGGCAAAGAAAGAATCTGATAATGGATTTAATGAGTTGCCTTAGCAACGGTAAAATAAGCTGGGAGAAATGTAAATAATAACAGAGTGAGCAGGCAAAATAAAGATATTTAATATTTTCACCTTCTGAAATGGATTTACTTTAATTTTATATTATTTAATTTATAATATATTTTATCATGATGCGATAATATAACACCATATATCCAATAGACTGTAAAACATCCTTTTAAACAGATGTTTTGGAATTTGTTCACAACAAATGGCAAGGCATGATGAATTCTGTCAAATATATAGAAATGTTACACAGTAGATTATTCCATTCATAGAAACATTTGATGGACCATTTCAACTGATTTGGCCCCTTATCACACTTTAAAATTATTCCAGACTCTTAGGCAGGAAAATTAAATAAAAATGCTTGATTGGGGCCTGGTAATTTACCAGAACTAAATTTTATTGAGAGCTTATGTTATATTCTTAAGAATCGTTTAGCTAACATGAATTGCACAACAACAGAACAAATTATAAAAACAAGTGTGATTCCACAATGATGAAATCAAGAACGTGTGTTACGCTAGAGGAATCAATGCCAAGACATGTTGATAAGATCATTTCTGCTAAAGGAAGACATACTTTGTACTAATATACAGATTAGTCTACTTAATGTATGTTATCATTAAATGCTAAGGTTCTTGGGGAAAAAATCGTTTCTTCCCATTTGTCCCAATTAATTCAAACAGTATAGTAAAAGGAGGTTTGAGAAATTTTAAGTGTAAAAACTTGCCTTGAAGATGCCTACACTGTACAACCATCTTCTGTTAAGGATGATTCCTTAAAAAAAGCTATCTAATAGGTTAAATACTCAAACATATACTGCATGATCTTATAAAGATTTGGTATCTATTCCACTGTTATGTGTGAGTATATATCTTAATGCCTTACATTATGTTTGTTCAGATTCGGACATTAAAACACAATTTAAGTTGATGAATTTGTAAAAATTCAATATTAAGTAATCAGGAATCTTGGGAAGGGGTCTATGAGACAAAATTTGGGTAAACTCTAGATCTAACTCTTATAATTATCGATTATAATCTTAAGAAAGTGTAAAAAGTAGTAATTTAATTTATTCAGTAATTAAACATTTGTTTTAAAACTAAACTACATTCATTCAGTATCATTGTTTAAATTTAGAAGATGTTTTTCTATAGCAAATTATAAAATAGCTTAATTTTTTTTGTTAATAAAGTTTTTTTTTTTAAATTAGATACACACACAAAAATACATTTTTATTAATAATTTTGTGACAAAATTTTCTTATACATATTGAAACTACAGAATATGAAAGGGGGTAGCTTATAGCAAATACTGTATTTCTCTAAATAATTTTTTTGATTTTTAAATAACATACTTTTTTTTATCTAGATATGATGTTGAACTTTATCAAAAGATAGAAAGTTTAATTGGTAAGGAGCTTCCTTTGTATCCTTCAAAAACAGAAGAAGTCATGGTATTAGTTGATCGAGTTACCGAAGCACAATTGTTAGCAAATAAGGTAATCAATTTTTTTTTCTGTATGATACAATACAAACTATTTGTATATAGCTGACTTTTTTTAGTAAAATATAATAATTGTGAGTTCTTTAAGCAGATTTGATAGTTATTGAATTGATTAGCATATTTGTTGAAGAAGCTTCAGTATATATTTGTGTAAATAATACAACCTATGTCAAGAAATTACAAATTACATTTCCTATATATATTCTAAATGAAGTACCAACTAAAGATTTATAAATATTGTTAGATTTTAGAGAGTATAGTGAAGATAGTGTTTTTATGGAGTAGTTGGGGAGCACACTAAATAAATATTCAGAAATTTAATAAATTATTATTATTAATGATTTTCTCAAATTGTAACAAAAATCAATGAAAATAAAGTCACCTGTGAAAGGATCTCACAAAAAGGTTTGACTGTAATGAAACTTGAGAAAAGACTTTTGCTTATACATATATACACAGTGGTCTTAATTTAACTTAGCCTATTCAGAGCACTCTGTGGCTGCAAGTAAAATGCAATCTGATTCTCATATTTATTTATTGATCGTTTAAAAGATACCTTGAGATATTCCGTAAAAAATTTGTTCCCCAAACTTCTACTGGGAAATACATTATAGCCTAAATGCTTTAAAGATAGGTAATAAATGTGGGAATCTAACCAAAATCTTCCAAAAAATTAGATTCTTCAGATAGCAGGATTTTTTGTTGGTGGGGTGTCTGGGGTTTTTTACGATCTATGGGTTAAATCTGAATAAATCGATAACATAATTTAAAGAAAGAGACTTTTTACAAACTAAATAATTTATTATGAGTTTTAAGGAGAATTTACTGAATAGAAATTAGAACATGCAGTTATTAAAAAATAGGAAAGTTAGATCATTCCTCCTAGGGGGACGTTAGACATTAAATAAAAAACTCATCAAGCGATGGGATTGCAACTTACCGCCTGGTTATGGGCGAGCAGGTGCAGGTGGGCGAAAGCGCTGCTTCGTTGTTAAGTGTTAGTGGGCCTCTGCTGGAAAAAAGTGTGTTTTATAATCCCGCCAGATGGTGCTGTGATCTGCAATGTGTTGTTTTAACTAAAATTACCGTCCTCTGTACAGGGATATGATATAACCTTTTACAAAGAAAGTTCCATGGGATATCCTACATAAATGTGTGCTATTTTAACATTTTCAAGCATTATGACAGAACAAAAATTAAGATTGGTACCAAAAAATAGAAAGCATGATCTTGAAGCCATTTTATAAAAATCAGAAATACAGTAGCAACATTTGGTGCATTTTGATGTTGATTTGAAGGAACTTGGTTGCTACACATTCTATGGGACAAGGTGCATCAGTGCAGAAATCATTCCAGTGGTTGAAACGGCCATTGTCAAGTAGTCACTGACAAATGGTCATGATACCAGTAGTGTATGTACATCACAACAATAGATGTATCATATGAAACAGTGTGAAAGATATTAAGAAAGTATTCTGTATGAGATCAGCCATGACCATTAAACACTGATTACTGCCACTTATCTTTCACACTGGCTTTTCTTGCACTAGGGAAAATCAACAATTGTCTGTGAAATATCTGCTGGAGTGACTAGTGCATTTATCTCAACAGAATAATGAGTGCTCAAAATGTTGAATCTGGGCCATTGAAAATTCATGTCTTCCACACAATCCATACCAGACAGGGACTTGTCTAAAGTCCCTGTCTGGTATGGGTTCACTTCCTAATTTATTCTTGGACCATTCTTCAAAAAAAAAAAAAAAATGATTCTGGCTCTGTAACATTCTGCAATGGCTCTTGGATGTTGTGACATGCTCAATAATTTCATCTTACTTCAACTTCAAAGACAATACCTTGCATTTTCATCCAGGATGGTGCATCTTTACATAATAGACTGTGTGCAGAGATTTTGGCAGCAATGTTTTACAAATGACAGGCTGCTTAGCTGTTCATTTTCCACTTTTTTGGAAATCCCAATCTCACTTCATGGTTGTACAGCCATTTAAAGAGTGTAGTTTATCAATGTTAGCTCACCTGAAGTATCATATAATGATGCATGTGCGACAGTTCATTGCGGATCAAATATTGAACATACTACTTATCATTTAAACATTTTACACCCTATTTAGAGGGGCTTGCATCAAACTATGCTTGACATTCCTAAACAGTGATAAATAAATGATGCTTGTATCAGAGTTTGTAATTTGTTTGTATTTCGATGCATAGACTTCCTGCTGAATTTTTTTATGTAGCAGGATCTGTACATTCTCTGAATTATCTATCTATGAATTTGTAAATCAATCGGCATTGTAGTTACAATTGCAAAGTACTCTACAGGGGGCCATGTAGTTATGATCACCTTGTATATTGAATGTTGCTGAGTTTCTATTTCTGAAAGTTTTTGTAACAGGCTTAAAATTGGTGTTAATATATTAAAAACAGCTGTTAAGTTGTTCTTATTGCTCTCCCCCCTCCCTCTTGTAAAAGAATGCACAAAACATGCAAGTTCTGTTATAAGTTTTCAAGAATGGGATTTTTATTATGATTTGAATCCTAAATCGAATCGGTACTTAGGATACTATACAGCTCTCAAAATTTTGTAAAAGATTCTCATAGATTTATTTTCGGTGATTCTGAAACAGTTTTTTGTATTTAAAATAGTTCAGCTACATTTATTTTGTGAATTATTACAATTTTCCCAACAATGCTACAATACTTTTCTCAGTTTTTTGTGCATCTGCTTGAATTAACATATTTTATAAATTTTAGGAAATGAGAGAATTGCAAGCAAAGGATAATAAAAGGAAAAATAGGAATGCAGATGAAGATGATACAGAAGAATCTAAAGGTGTTAAAAATCGCTTCAAGAAAAAGAAATTTAAACCTAAATTTGTGAATTCAAAATAATAAATTTTATTGTATTTAAACTTTTAGTGTTTCCTTCTTAGAAGGATAATTTTCTTCACTTCAAATACAAAAAGGAAGATCTGTTAACAAAAACATTTCAGTTATGTACATATTAGCTTAAGTTCTTTTCTTTTTTTAATTATTAAAATTGTATCTTTAAAGAATGATATTTATGGGCATAGATAGATGCTTTGATATAAAAAAAATGGTATTAAATACTATTTTGAATAAAATACAGTGTTTGGGATGATTCTTTAAAAAATATTTCTTTTAGTTGAGATCCCCCCCCCCCTCTAATTATAAAGTTATTTCACTTCAAAATTATGAACTGTATCCATAAAAATCTTTCCCTGAATACCTGTAAATGTAACTAATAAAAAATCTCTTACTTTGAGGTTTTTTTCTTGTCCCCCTCTGCATGGTGAGATTGTATGACTATAATTAAGTAGTTTTTCATGTGTAAGACAAGGAAAAATTTAAATCCTAATGAATGGTTTATGTTCAGTGAACTTTTTGGTTATATTTTAAATTAAAATAAATTCGTTAATTTTTTGTATGTATAAAGTAGAAGTTATGTGATATATCAAGGAAAATATATGAACATATTAAGGAACAAATCCAATTACAAATTATGTGATTATCTGAAAGAGATACTGACAGGGGGGAAAGGTTTTATTATTTCAACTATTGTATATTAACTGCTTCAATCTATTTCTATAATTAAAAGCTGTGTGAATGCATCAAATATAGCTCCTTCTTCAATGTTTAATTTCTTAATTTGGGAAAGGGGAAACAATAATTCTTTCATTTATAAGAAAGGTTTTTTTTTTATGAAATGTGAAATTCCATTAATAAAGAGTTTTCTTTGATACATACTTATCCTTTGTGAACATTATTTTATTTTGTTTGTAATAGTATGTTTTAGTAACAGATTTAACTATTAGTATTTACCACACACACACAAAACCCTAACAATTTTGTCTTTCCTTTCAAGAGCTTATCCTGTTATTTTTTTGCAATTCAAATATGAAAAAGAAATTTTATAAAACACTTAAATTTGCACATAATCACAAGACATAAAAAGAGAACAATTGAAAATAGTATCATCAATATAAATAAACACAAGAGTGCAATAGATGTCAACAGTTATTCACATGATCAATATATCAATTAAAGACTAACTTGGTATATCAATACTTAGCTTCCTAAAATTTTAATAAATTCACAACCATAACTGAAAAGATTGAAATTTGAGTATTTTGCAGCCATTTAAAATTATCTGTCACAATCATTAATGTATATTGTTGATAATTAAAATGTACAGAGTGATGTGTGTGTGTATTTGGAATCCCCCAATTTCAAAGTACTCTTGCTTAATTGCATTTAAATTAAATGTGGCTAAAATTTGTTTTATAATTTTATTTCTTTATTGTTTATGTGTACGGGGAGTTCTTGAATTAAGTGAGGTGCATCAAGTTTATTCAACAAATCACCTTTCATTGCGGAAAAAACTAAATCTGTTACCAATATTCAAGAAATAATATGTATACATATACAGAGAATGTATGTATCATTTGTAGTTCAATAAAGTTAATGTAGGCAGGCATTTTACATACATATATCCATTGATTTTTTTTTTTAACTTTAAAAGATGTTTTTTGTTTAAAAAATTATTTCATGTATTATTCAAAATTGTAATCAATCTGAAAAAATTTTTACTGCTTAATTACAAAAGCTAGATTTTATTATAAATTGCATTTTACAGAAAAATAAGTAATAATGTAGTGATCAAGTGATATACTTGGCAAATTGACAATTTTAATGATTTTTTAGACATTTCACAAATATTTTCTTACCTGGATTAATTCTATTCTTGTATTAGTGTTAAATGCATGCTTTAAAGCTGAGAATGTACCTTACTTTAATTTTTATAAATACACACACATTTAAAATTAAACAAAATTTGAAAGTCTCATACGCAAGATGTTTTATTTCCATTCTTGCTAATGGAACAGTCACTGATTCTTTTACTGTTACTTCAACGTAAGATATCTTTATTTCTTAATGAGTCTGTTGGACTTTTTAAGATTAAATTATTGAGCATATTTTGTATCAAATCAAAATATATATATTTTTTTAATAAGAGCAGTGAAAACCCTGTGTGTGCTTTCTCAGGTTATTGCATATTTTGGGAACAGAAAAAAAATAGCTAGTTTGAAAGTTATAATTTTGAGGGCTGATGTATATGAAGAATTTGTTAAAGAATGGTTCAGATCGAAATTCGAGAGAGGAGAAAAAAGGAAAATAACACTAAAAATTGAATTTAAAATTCAGAAATTACACTTAGAAAGCTTTAATGAAATAAATTGGAACAACATCCAAAACTCACTTCTTAGATTAGGGGTGGGCGGACTTTTCCAGGGTGCGAGCTACTTTTAATTTTTTCAAGGAGTTGCGGTCCACCCAGTCTCAGTGGCGCACACAAGGGGAGGGGTCCACGGGTCCTGACCCTCCCTCATAACCGTTCATTTTCTTCCGATTTATTATAATCCCATGTTTATAGTATGTAAAATGTAATAAAGTATTTGATATTAGTAATTTATTTATTAAGTTTAATTATATATTCAGTAATTTATTTTTGTTCCCGACAATCGAAAAAATAAAAAAAGTAGGTTTGGTTGTGTATTGGGTATGATACGAGAATGGTAGACGTTCAACCCTCGACCCCCTTCCCTTTAAAAATTCTAGTGTATGCTACTGACCAATGTTGTAGGTGTGGTGTGAGGTAAGAAAAGGTTATTATTATAACTTAATAATAAGTACGGAATATGTTCTTTTATATATATGCAGAACTAAAATTTAAAAAACCGCAAGATACAATCTTGATATTAATAGGCCCTAATATAATAATATCAAATGATACATTTATTATGAAAGAATTCAAAATACATTTAAATAAAACATTTTTATCTAAAGTTAGTTTAGAGAGAGTTATAGTCAGTAGAAGGCTAAGTCTGCGTACTGTCAGCCAATCTTGAATTTTCCGTATATAATTGCTAACTGCTCAAATTTTTAGGCGGTTCCCTCAAAATGTCTTGGCGGTCGTTCGCAATCGACATAATGCCCATCCCGGTCTAAGATCAATGCTTAATTTTCTAACGAAGAACACATTAGATCCTAATGGTATTATTTGGCGGACAAGGACTACAATTGAAAATTGAACCTCATTTTTTCAGACAAACATACAATATTGCACATATTACATGTAAAAAGGAATAAATCACGAACGATTATGATAAATTGAAAGGAAAACTCTGAACGTCACTTAGTGTGATTTCGCATTTGAACTGACGATTTATTGAATTAGGTTAGTGGCTTGCAAATAAGAACTTTTGAAGAGTTGTGTTGACAAATTAAAAAAATCGAAAGAAGTCCGGGGACAGTTTTTAAAAAGAATATTCAGCATTTAACAGATGACTATCATGGGAGGAATTTAGAATACATTCCACCTCATTTTGAAAACTCGGAAGAAATGAAAAGTTTCAGATTTGCACATTATGACACTTGGCAAAAAAATTGCCCCAAAAGATACTGTAAAACCATGGGTGTTAATCGGAAAACGAGACAATCAAGCAAAAATAGACGAAATTCGAAAGGTATTCCTCTTAGAAAGCAGAAGTAATGAAATGAAACGAAGTTAATGATCTCTAGTATGCAGAAATGGTGAACAAAAAAGGGATTGTTTTAGCTGTCTCTGAAACAAAGATGTGGTCTAGGCATCGGATCATGGCTAGCGTGTCATGAGTTCGATCCTAGTACCACTAAAGATCCGCCGAATAGGGGAGCGATGCACGTAAAATCTGTCGAGAGCTCAAACGTCCTCCCGTTGGTGTGGTAGTTAGGAGAGGGGGGTGCCAGCTCAGATGTCGTCCGCGTCACTTGACCATGGTTCAAAATTACGCGGACCGTCGCCAAAAGTCCTCGTGTTGCTAATCAGTGCGACGTTAATATTCTCTCACTCACTGAAACAAAGATAGCAGTCATAAATTCAAATTTATTCCATTTGAAAGGGCGAGATAAGAATTTTAAAAAGTGCATTCGGAGAAAAAAATATTGAAAGGTATTTCTGTCGTAACATTCAATTTAGGAAAAAACATTGAAAAATGTTCTAGAATCATTCGAATTGTGAATTGATAACGAATCAAAGCTAAGGGCAAACTACACCATTCCGCAGATCTATTGGCGAAATCCGCATTTCCAATCAGTTGGAAATCAATCTATTTCCGCAATCAGTTGGCGAAACAAGAAGTAATGCGCAAAATTCGTTCCTGAAGACTTATATTGAAATTTTGGCGAGGTGACATTTTTCGAGCCGCGTAATATTTTTGGTGACGTAGGGGCTAATTTTACCTCAAAGCCAACTAAGCATTCATAAAAAGTTTAAGCTCTTCCGAACTTTTTTAGTTCTAGGATACACATAGCATCCAATGAACTGACAGAAAAATGTAATGATTTTTTTAAAAAAAATTCCCTACATCATATTATTATAATTGATCCCACACTTGCATTTCGCATACAGAAAAGTACTAAACTACGTGAGTGATTCCGCTCAGGCTTTATATGAGAACGAAAAGCAGGAAACCCGCTTCGTTTGTTACAATTAATCATGAAGATATTGCCATGTCTTTGAATATGGAATAAGAGATGACAACCTAAGATTTAGATGGCTGTCGAGCAATTGGCATTGATTGCTTCCGGTAATCAAGAATGATATGCGAGACATTTCAATCCCAAAAAGCTCGTTTTTAAAGTTTAAATATGGGTATATTGATGGATACCCGATTTCATGAATAAGCTGAACGCATAATAGAGTCGCCCTGGAGAGATAATTGAAATATATCTTTCTAACTCCTATAAAGAGAAAATGGAAAGATTTAATAAAATCAATGAATAAGGCAAGGAGGTATTACCCAAGAGTTCATACCATCTGGATGATATTCGAAAAGTTTGGAGTTCTTCCACTTACAACTAAGATATAAAACGAAGAGCTATTGTAGCATATTAATTTCAATCTCTTGAAAGGTAATAAGAATTTATTACTAAAATTGATGAATAAATACCATAAACATCGCGTGTAATGTAAAAATTATTAGCGTTAGACATTCATAAGATCAATATGAAGTCGAGCGTAAAGAAATCATTTATGCTCATAATTTTGGAAGAATTTAAAGGTAAAGTAGGTCAGAAAATTCGAGAATTGTTGACAATACATTTAATTGTGGAAAATAGTTCAGAGATTGTGTATCCAATGATATGCGCGAACAAGAAAAATGGCTCTGTGAGATGATGCATTGATTACCGAGCACTGAATTGTGCAACAACAATTGATGGGTTTTCTTTGGAAATCTATACAAATAAATAAAATTGAAGTGTCTATTTGTAATTTCAAATTAGCAGCTTTTAACTAAATGCATTTAAAGGCATATACGGTACTTATATCAGAAAATCAATTTTTAAAATTTTTGTCTGTCTGTCTGTTTGTTCAGGCTAATCTAGGGAACTTCTGGTCCGATTTTAAAAATTCTTTCACCAATGGAAAGCTACATTATCAGCGAGTAACATAAGATATATTTTATCTCCATATTCCTACGGGAACGAGAACTATGCGGGTAAAACGTTGACGTTGCTTACTCCCCACCAAGTTGGCGCAAAATTATGCATTTGCTCAATAATGGAAATTTTAATAAATATTTTTTCACATTCGTAACAAATAACGGGAAATCTTCATTAACGTGGGCTGGATTTTCTACCGCCAAATTCTCTTTTCTAGCCGAAGATCGATCGCCAAGGCGTATCCTTGAGAGGAACCGGTTTGTAGTAACCATATGCGATACGATTCTCCTCAGACAAAACTCGGCGTAGTAATACATTGTATTCCTGACATTCCGGTTTTCATTTCAGTGTTGATGTTTTCTGAAAATATTACCAGTATAATTAAAGGGTAGGTTAAACGATTTCTCGAATTCACATTTTAAACTTTTTTATCTCAAAATGAGATTAAAAAAAAACTTTATGTACATGACAACTAAGTTAAATTTCAAGTTTTTTCTTTTCAAAGCAAAGAGTTATTATTTAAATTCGAAGCTATAAATTTCATTATTTTTATAAATACGAGGCAAGTATCAAATGAAACATAGTTTTAATTTTTTGCCAGAACAAAAGAAAATAATTATTTATAATTATGAAAAAACACACATTTTAGTACAATCAGTGCAGATTGTCTAGTCAAACTAATCCAAAAATCTCAAATATCTTACTATCCTAAATATCTATTATTTGGTTTATCTCATCATTACCTTAATTTTTAAAGAGATAATCACTCAGATTTTTCGAAATAATCGAATGCTTTTCTGAAAAAATTTTCTTCCTTTATATATATTCAGAGATGATTTATTTTTTTAAATCATACATTATTTTATATTGGGTTTTTTTAGCTATAATAGTTATAAGGGTTTTATTACAGTTTGAAGGGAATATATACTTATATACAGTACAATATCTTACACATTTCATAATTTTCATTATATTTCTCTTTTTTTTTAACTACAGATTTCGAAAAAATAGCGATTTACAAAAAGTTGTTGATATTGCATGAGTTCCTGAATAGTATAAGAAAATTCATTTCTGCTCCTGAAATAATAAAAGTGGCCGCGTAAC
>BMAO01012639.1:0-24266 GCA_019973975.1 Trichonephila clavata | reverse complement strand
CTCTCTCTCTAATCATTTCAATTGCATTACCAGAACAGTAAAGTTGACCAGAATAAAGGATGAAGAACAATTTAAATAATAAAGATTTTATAGATTTTACATTATATAATAGGTTTGGTATCAAATGGCAATTTACAAATCTAATGTTACTCTATTTTACAAGTAAATTAATGACCTGGTGAATATTTTAGCAAATGGCGTATATTTAATACTAATTTAATAACCGTATATTTTATTGAATAATTTTATTACTCACCTGAAATAAGGTAATAAGTACGCTTTTAGGCCTTTTTCCAAATAATTACTATCTATAATTACTTTCTAAGACAACTAAATTTCTATAAATATATTTTATATTGTATAAAAAAAGGTTCATTTCTCAAAGAAATGCGTCAAAATATAATATTCAATTAACTTAGATTAAATTATTGGAGTTTAAAAAAAGTGCTTACTCTTGTGCGACAACTCTTTTTAAAAAAAAAAAAAAATGGAGGTAAGGGGATTTTTGTGTGTTGTTTTTAGATTTTTTTAGTACATTTTAAGAAATATATGCTTGAATTAAGCAGAGAAAAAGAAATTATTATTACTAAAAGGGGAACAAATTGGTAAAAATTTACAAGAAATAACATAAACGTGGTCCATTCTGTACCAAAAGTTTATGAACAAATTTGCAATTTTTCAATTCCGATGTTTTGCTATGTTGTTCATATTTGAAATGACCTTCGAGATAAGAGATACTTTAATTTTTTTACATAAACTAGAGTACTTAATTTTAGTTATTATATGAAATTGCTTAAGAAAACTGATTATATTAAAATAAGGAAATATAAATTTTGTAATAAAACACAGTGATTGTTAAATCTGAAGGTTAAAACACTTCTACTATTATACAGAACATCACAAAAAATTTCAGTTAACGCGAGTAAAACGCGTTTTAAAGAATGCATCTTGCTTAAAGTAATAGCGTCTGCTTTTACTAAAACACTTGTAGTGTTTGTTCTGGTGAACAGGACAAAAAAAAAAAAAAAAAAAAAAACTCGGTATTTTTATAAAGCTAATAAGATGGTCTATAAAATAAAATCATAAAATTTTTTTTCCCAATTTTTGGCAAAATTCACAATTTTAAGGTAGTCGGATGGATACCTTTAATTCTAAAATTTTCCGTGTAGAATTAAATTAGAAAACTGCGAAACAATATCCATTGTCTAACTGACAGAAAAACCAAATCGCGATGTTTTTAGCAATGAAAATCCCAGTAATGTAATGTAATTTATTTTCTTGTTGAATTTCTTTGATAAACTAAATCGAAAGCTTCGCATTTTTTAGCGCGTTTTTCACGTAGTGGAACAAAAGCGCTATTAGGACGCAAATTTCGTCTTCGTTCCATATTTTGTCGTACCTTTTTCTCAGCCAATAAGCAACCAATTGACCTCAAGTTTTCGGCATTTGGTCGCATTTGTGCCCTAGATAAGCCGAATCATATTTAAATTTTCCCATAGTTTTCCCGAATTTTCCTACAAATTTTCCTGAATTTCGCTAGTTTATAACAAAATTTTCTCAAATTTTACTTTCTGTTAGTAAAAAGTTCATTAGTTGCATTATTGTAAAATACAACATGTGTAAAACGCGCTAAAATTACTTGGCCATGCCAATGATTGATTTCTGCTTATATTATACAGGCGTCCATCGTACAGTGCTTGTAAAATACGGTTTCGATATTACATGGCATAAAATTTGAATTTAATAGTACACGGTCTTGATATAAAACAATTTTAAAAAATTAAATATTTTCTTTTAATAAACGGAATTTCCAACTGGATTTTTTTCTTCAATTGCGTTTAATAAGGGGAATTCCCAACTTTATTGCTACAGAAAGTCACTGATTTTGTTTTTGACAGTATGCATTGAAAGTGTATTAATATTATTACTTGAGGAAGCAAAATGTAAAAAAAAATTGCTTCTAGTTTAAAAGGGGGCGGGTTTTCAGAAATGAACATTAATGATTACGACAAGCATTAAAGGCCACCTTCTTTATTCACAGGTCTTTATCTTGATAACTACCTTATATAAAATGTGTGTATGTGTGTGTGTGAGAGAGAGAGAGTTTTATATAAAATTGAAATTTCAAAATATACAATGAAATTATCGTAGAGAAGAGGGGTAGAGGTTGAAAGCATATCCAAATAATTTAAGTTCCTTGAAAATCTAGTTACACGATACCCAGCTTCAGACTTTACATGCCAGCGTCCGGCTCTCTCCGTATATGTTATCAGCAGCTAACTGCTGTATGTGAATTATTAAAGGGTCGTAGGATACGGCTCGAAGTGAGCTGGATTTCTGCAGTTATCGCCTGCGAAACAAGACCATATCTTGGAACTATTATAGCCTCGATTTATCAGTGCACACAATTGCCAAGTGTTGAATAGAATGTGAATACAGTTCATCGATGAGTGACAAGATGGACCCTGGATCATCTGAGAACACGGCGAAAATGCATAGATGAATAGCAGAAAGGGTTTTTTTTTCTTCCAGAGAACCCGGGTTCCCGAGAAACCATTAGAATTTCCTACTTTTTGTATTCCTGGGAACGAAACGGGGCTGAAATAATCTGAGGTAACTAGTTTTGACTGAACTGTGGATTTCAACCTCCGATATAAATTTTAGCTGACAACACGGTTGGAATTTACGATCGCTTACCCCGAATTCCTTGGAAGGAGAAATGTCTTCCAGCAGTGGATTAAGAGTGTAATAAGAGATATAGAGTTGGGGATCATTTTCACAGCTTGTCGTAGGAAAAAGTCGTATATTTCTTGATCAGTTCCTGCCTGTCTGTCGAACATCGCTAACCAAAAGTATCTTAGTTTTCAAAGGAACATCATTTCGTAGGCTACCAGCACGACTATTCTGATATCTTTATTTAAGGTTATAACATAAGTACTTACTCTTAAAATGGTTAGTTATTTAATTTTCTGTTTTAAAAATTATTTTTCAGATACTTGTCTTCATTATTAAACTGTTAAATTGAATGAGCAATTTGAAGAATCGATTGAATCTCAAAACTGCTTGGAGGAGAATATTTTTTAAAATATCTCACAACTTTTCTTATTTGTAATTCTTCTTAACCAAAACTTTGTGAGATTCTTATATTACTATTTAGTTATTTTTATGTAACAAAAATATAGCAGTTTCATAAACAAGAAATTAGTTACAGAAACAAAATTACTTAAATGCTAGAATTCTCATACTTTTTACGTTATTCCAGAGTAAATAAATTTTCAAGCATTTATATATGTATATCTTAGTAGCAACATTAGAAAAATAATTGTGATTGAAGATTGATTAATAAATATCTGAAAATAGACCCTCAAACACGAAACTGGTTGAGGCTTTGAAGAGAATTCCTAAGACTTCAGCTGAAGCTGAGAGAGAGAGGGAGAGAGCATTTTCTGCAGCAGGGTTGGTTGTTCAGAATAAAGCTAAGAACTAGGCTGAGTGAAAAATGCTTAGATTCCTTGTGTTTTCTCAAATCATACTTTAAAAAGGAATAATTAAAATATTTAGATATTTTTTTAGCTGAATACATTAATTGGTTTATATGTATCCTTATTTTATGTAATTATTATTGATGCCAAATAAAAATACTATGTTTTCATGTTTCCTGAAAAATTAATGTATATCTGGGAATCCCGGGAGGGACAATTACGTTCCCTAGATTTCCCGGAAATGGAAAAACCCGGGAAATCAGAAACCCTAATAGCAGATTGTACTGGAAAATGAGATTCCTGGATGGGTCATCGAGACTCGTTTGAGAATGTATATGATGTTCAAAGCTACTTGTGTATGTGCCATCATCAGAGCGTGCTTCTATCAACAGCTAAAAAATCTGTAGCAGATTATAGTAGGGACGGCTGCACGTTAAGCAGCCACGGGAATTCATTGAGCTGTCAATACCCCCGATGAATCCCGATTTTATTTTTCATGGAATGACGATCGTAAATAGGTATGATGCCTTTCTAAACAATGTCATTTGCCTGGCCTATATTTTCGAGTTCCACAACTGGCTTCTTGACTTAGAGGGGCGTCATGTTCGAACAGTGAATAATTTAATTAGATAATAATTTTCAATCTTTTTTCTTATTAAACTGTGTCGTTAATGGCTACTTCAATCATAAGATACAGAATTAAACTTATCGCAAGATAAAAACTTTTGTGGCAAAAAATATAATACTTTTTATGGCTATTTTCTCTCTCTCTTCTACAAAATATTATAACCTTCTCTAAATATATTTTCTTGTAACATTTTTATCATGCTGTATAAACAAAAATAAAAAAGGTTGTTATAATAATGGTAAGGTATTTAAATCACATTTAAGGAGCGTAGGAGATCAGATTTAAAAAAGTCCAGAACATCTTATGGTTGAACAAATTTAACAAAAATTAGAAAATACTCTAAATATAAAGACAATAATTTCTATGAAAACTGAAATCAGTGTTTTAGCATAAAATGCATTCCATGTATAACTGATTCATGTATTTGAAAGCTTTACGCTAAAAAATCAGATTGCTATTCGGCATTTTAATCACCCGATCGTTTTGAATTGTCCCGATATTGCAGCACTAATTTATAGATTGAATATTTATTTTTTAACGACACATTTCGAAGCAACAGCAAGACTGTTGGAGGCCAACTTCGTATTTCTAAGCCGTGGTCAAGTGAAGAAGGTTAAATCTGAGATGGCCCCTCTCTCTCCAAACTTCCACGCCTCACTAAGCCACCATGAAGACTTAAGCCACGACAAATTTAAAGTGAATCCGCCCTTCTTCTCGGAAAGTCGTCAACGGCTCTATGATTCGAGCCCCCAACTTGGCAAAAATAACATCGGCCACGAGTTCGCGATCATAACCACTCGGCAACGGTGGGCCTAATGCAACCAGTTATGAATTAAAATATTTTATAATTAATGTGCAAAAGCTGTGCTAGTTGGTGATGCGTAAAAGTTTTATGTAAATATCTTTCATAAAATATAGAAAAACCGTTGCAGAATGTTTCAATTTAAATGTCTCACTGTTGATAAAAAAAAATATATGTGTACTAAACATACACTTACTTCCGAAAGTCTGCGTATATGTGATCATCTTTCATATTCATGCAAAAATCGCTAATTAAATGAAGTCTTTCTGAAGCAATACTATTTGTTATTGATTCATCTAACATTGTTAATTCAAATAGTATAAGCAACAATCACCTGAATGTTACTTAAAAAAAAATACAAATATTTATAACTTCATAACAAGACATATCGTGTGCGTCAAAAGTCTGCGTACACTGGAAAAAACCTTTACAATAATGGATTATAACTAAAAATTAATATTTTTTAAGCTATTCCGTTCTTTCTAAAATTCTCTCATCATATTTGGCAGGGGTTTAACTAGCTTAGTCGTCTCATCAGCGGATATTTTGTTCCAATCTTCTACTATGACAGATTTGAGCATTTCCTCGGATGTTATTACTTTTTCCCTGATTATTCACTCGAGTAAATCCCATAAATGCTGTGTTGTGCTTAGGTCTGGGGACTAAGATGGCCTACCGGATTGGTTTGGGACATGTCAGAACAGCCACGACTTTACAGTGGGAGCATATTTGCTCGGTACCCGCTGAAAGTAAAAATCATCTCACCACAAGTTTTTCGGCACTTTCCCTGATATTTTGCTTCAATAAGTTAATTTCGCAATTTTGTACATTGTTGATTAAATAAATTCCAGATTACTAGCCAAAAGGCTTCCAATGCACCCTCAAACATTACACCTCTTTCTCCATGTTTGATAGTCGACAAAGGATTCTCTTTCTTAAGATCTGTCCAGGAATTTTTGCAGGCATATTTTTGATCTTTTTGATGCCAAATTACAAAAAAAAAAAAAACACACACACACACAAAATACTTTTAATTAAATATATTACGTTTTTCGAATAATTATGTGTCCTATTTAGATTTTTTTTTTTTGTTTTGTTTTTGTCAAAGATCTCTGTTAGCTCTTTTCACTCAAGAGATGAATGGTTTCTTGAGTGCAACTCGGCCATGATAATCATCCTTTTTCAGTTCCCTTTGAATTGTGGTTAAGTCACATTTTTTTGCAAGATCTCAGCCACACTTTTAGCTATTTGTGAAGCTTATAGTCTTGGATTTGTTTTCATAAAGCGTATTACAAAGCAAGATTCTCGAAATGACAATGCAAATGGGCGGCCGGATCTTGTCGTGGACGTTAATATTTTAGCTTGGTTTGTAGTTTATAAACAGTTTTTGAATCAATAAATGTCTCCTATTAACAGTTTCAGCAATTTCTTTAAAAATTTCCCCTTTTTCTGAATATTTCTGATGATTTTTCTTTAAATAATATATCGATCTCTATTCTGTTGCCTGCCAATGGAGCCACAAAAGTTTTCAAATCTCAAATCCTAAATAAATCGTAAAAATATAAGCTTATAGTTACTTTAAAAACATGATTTAGTGCAATTATTTTACAATGAAAGGTCTTTAAAAGCTCGATTTTGTAAGTGTACGCAGACTTTTGGCGCGGATGGTTTGTGATTATTTGGTGGTCATTCTTGTTTTTTCTTGTTAAGGTGAAATTTGTTGCTGCTGTTTGAATAAGGAAATTTTGAAAAATCCCTGACAGCTATGTTGATTTTCTAAAGCGAGATTTTAATAGTATATTAGCATAAACACGTGAGATATGATTGCCTGTACGCAGACTTTCGAAGGCAAGTGGTGATAAAAGGCACTGCTTATATAGTTAGCATTTTCATATAAATAGCATTTTAATTTATCTATACAATACTATAAATATGAACTTATCCTTTTATTTACATCCTGAAATTCGTTTTTATTAATTTTATGATGTGATATAAAATTTATTTAAGGAATGGTGAAAGGAAGAAGTAGGCGTGAAGCAGTTTTGGATATGCTTGAATCAACGGTCAGTCTTAATTCTTCGAAATGGGAAGTGACATCAGATGAAAATAGTTCGAGAGAACGAGATGTCCGTGATTTAGACATAATTCATAAATATTTGAAACAAATGAGTCCTAAAGCAGACTATAATGATCAAGTTATGGCATCGTATTTGCAGTGCAGTGGAATGCTCAGTTCCAACAATCATTGCTTGGAAAGATTAGCTTGTCAATTTTCCGATAATTCATCAAAAATGGCTGCCCTGGAAAAGGATGTTTCATCACTGTAAGTATTTCATTTATATTTCATTTGAAAAAATCCATCAATTAACTTGTTATGATATAGAAAAGATAACTTTTTTATATCGATTACCAATTAACACTGCAACATGATTTAATTTTTTTTTCTATCCCACACAGCTATCGTATTATTTTGTATTGAATTATTCTGCTTAAATCTTACGAAGCGAAAATTTGATATCTTGAATTATCTATGGAATGTAAAAGAATAAAAATGAACATGATTTAATCTTTATCTAATCAACAGCACACACAAAAGCAAACGGAGCTAGTGAAAGTATTTTAAAGAATATCTGACACTTTTTTTTGTTTTGTTGAGCAAATTAAAGATAAAAGCGTTTGAAAAGCACTGATACGTTTGAGTGTAATTTAATGCAAATTCAAACTCTCTCTGATTATTGTAAAAAAAAAGTCTTTTTTTTTAATCAGAAACATTTCACATAGAAGGAGGTTAGCACATTTGGCGACTTTTTACTAAAGTTGTTGACATGACATTTTTGTAATAGTATTTAAATAAATAAATTAAGTGCTTAATAAAACAATTGAATTATCTGATCACAAAATATACTTATTTTCTATGAAATAAACTCCACATGGATTATTAAAATAATTTCATGTGGCTCATGCGAGTGAGGGGGTGTTTATTAACGTCACTTTTATATATAAAGCAACACGAAGGCCACTGGTGATGGACATCGCAATTTTGAACCGTGGTCAAGTAACAATGACGTCAACTGAGTTGAACCTCATTCTCCTAACTTCCACACCATACCATCGGTAGTTTGAGTGATTAAGAATTTGGACTTTATTACTTACAAAAAGAAAATAAAAATAATAACTAACCTTATAGACGTATTATATTGGTAAAGTGAGTATTTTACGCTAAGGCTTTGTGAAACTCTAAAAGCAATTATGCAAATTTTACATCAGAATTTATGCTTTTTAAATCTATTCCATTACTTGCAATTTTATCAACTTCTGTTTCGCATTATTTAATGTAAGCAATACAAAACCGAAATTTTCATATTCATATCAAAGCAAAATCTATTTATTCTACTTTCTTGGGAACTTGATGATCGGAAAATCTGGAGAAAACTACTGCCAAAAAAACCCTATTTGATTAAAATAGCAAACTCAACAATAATTAAATTTACAACAATAATTAAATTGACAAAATTAAAATTCTCATCATTCGTGGTTCAAAACTCTTATTACTAACTGCAACATCTTTTGCATTCCGTGAATAGATCCCATTTTTTCGATACTAAAACAGAAAACATATTTTGAATTGTTAAAGATATTCACATTTTGGATGATTTTTATTAGTTCTTATATTAATATGTCTTTTATTTCGCCTATCCGTTCGAAAAGATCAAGCAAACTTATAACCAATAACAATAAAAAATAGCATAACATTTTCTTAACTAAATAAAATATGTGTGTGAGTGTGCTGTAGTTTCCTTCCAGAAAATAACTTCACCTTTTCAATCCATATACCGTAGCAACTTTACCAAAACATTACCACAAAAAAAGGAAAAGAAATATAATGAAACTGTTGATTTTCAGTACTAGATACATTAGAACCTAGTAAAAATTTTAATCTTATATGTATTTCTCAAACTAAAAAAATGAGAGAATTAAAAATATGCAGATTTTTACGGTTGCATATTAATAAATATTGCTGAATGCAAAATTATTTGTGTGTGAGTTGCGAATGCCATCCATTAAAATAGCAATGAAATTTGTGAAAATTTGAGATAATCAAGACTTTTTCCATGGTGAATTCTTTGCTATTCCTCCCTTACAAGAAGAGTTCATTACTCTTGAGATCATACAGATGTGAATTGAATTATCTATATAAATGTAATATATTTCTCAGACTTCGTACCATTCTAATAATTTTTGCGTCAAAACAAATATTTCTACCTCTTACAATGAGACAAAAAAATGGCAGATAGATTTTACTAGAATCTAGAAAAATACCTTAACTTATCAAAGTAAAGGGGGGGGGGAGAATTGATAAAAATTGTAATGGCGGCACCAGATTGTAGCTCTATTATTCTTATACGGGGTTTTGTTAATACATTAACATTTTTATATTGATTTTTTTTGCAAAAACTTTCAACAAAATTAAAATAGTAGGGCTAAAGATTTAACTCTAATAAAATGCAACTAGTTGTCATTCTAGTTGTAATCTATTATAAGTTTGCTCATCATATTTTGATTTAAACTGTAAATTTTTATAATAGTCGTGTGTGCGAGTGCCAAGCCAACATAATAACTATCCGTCCTCCAACCCCATATTTCAAAATGCATTCAAGTGACGAGGACAATGTTTGAGCCGGAGTTTTATTTTTCTATGTTTCACAACACAATCATAAGGATTTCAGACAATTCTACTTAATATGCAACAGTTTCAACTATACCTCATAATGAATCTGTGGCAGTGGTTCCTATATAAGACACTAACTGCCTCTTAACTGAAGTGATCATTTTGGCCTAGGGATAGGGTGTGTGGTTTCGGAACGGAAGGTACCGAGAACGATTCTCCTTCATTGGTTACCCTGGGGAACTTCGAACAAACGCAACTTTCGCGCAGCAATTGTGGCGCCATCGATCCACCGCAAATGCAACCAAAGCAGTCTCATACATGATGAAATCAACAAGCCGTCTTACTCATGACGCATCCTTCAAGCCCTCTCGCACGAATGGCGCAACCAGCAAGCCGTCCCATAGTTACGCAACAGCTCACACGCTCGCCATAACAACGATATCGTTCGTTCGCCTTACCGACTCACTAGTAGGGGAATATGTGGCAGTGGTTCTTATATTAGACACTCACTGCCTCTGGACTGAAGTGATCATTTTGGCCTAGGAGAAGGCTGTGTGCTTACGGAACGGAAAGTATCGAGAACGAATCCTCCTTCACTATCGAGGTTACACATTAGTTTAATGCCGAAAAATTAAATAAAAAGAAAGTTAATAATAAAAACACCTAACTAAATCTCAAAAAAGCAATATATTGAATAATTTTTAGTTAAATTCTTTGTTCTCTAGTTTTGTAAATTATGCTATTTAATCAAAAGTATTTTAAAAGTTTTTTATTATTAAATTAAAGTAACATATTTTGCGCAGGATTATAAATACAATATTTATTAATTACACGAAGTAATATAAAATGAAGTGACATTACTGGCACATTATGATGTTCTCCTTATGAGAAGGCAGCGCGGCAGTACGAAATTAGTTTCCCAGAATAAACCAGAAATGTTCGATAGGGTGTCAGGGTAATTCGGAAACCGAAATGACTTGAAATTCATCAGAATATTTCATGGACGTTTTTGCCCTAATGACATGGTACACTGTTCTATTGCTAAATGCCATCGACACCATGTGTGTATGAATATATAACTGACTCCAAAATGTTAAGGTACAACATATTTTTCGAATGACACCATTAAAAAATTGCAGTAATAATAGAATAGATGTAAACTTCCAAAAAACTTATGCAAAGGTAAAAAAACAAAACAAAAAAAAAACGATAATTTGAATGGACGTTCTTCTTAGGGTATCCGGACTGTAACAGTCCTCAATCCCAAACCTGGTATTCTACGATGGTGGGCATGGCGATAGTAGAGGTTTTCAGTCTGCGTAGAGGCATGACGGCCATTGGCTATGACGAGGAGATCCGAGAGGCGTGCCTATGGTTCTTCTTCAGGATGGAGTGGAAGTTATTTTTGGCTTGGATGAGAGCTTAGAGACTGCTCTCTGGTTGATCGAGGCTAACGTTGACAAAGACTCCGATTGGCTGCCCGGTGGGTTGAAAACGATATATATGATTTAAATTTATATTCTAGAGATACGTATATTTATATAGAAGTTGAAAAAAATGGGCAACAATCAAACTTTCTCAACTTCATGTGAACGTTTTATACACGATTGCTTATCTTTAAAGTTGTTGGTAATTTTGTGGACAATATTCGAGAGAGTCTAGCAATATCTAAGAGAAGCCATTTACTCTATTCGTTTAAGGTGACAGGCATTTGGATGGGAGGAAATGGGATTGTCACAAGGTGAAGCTGCTAGACATCTCAATGTGGCTTCTAGTACAGTCTAGAATATGCGTCCGTCTGTACAATCGACCGAGATGTGTCTCTGTATGTTGTGCAAGGGAACACGTTTCGTAGACCAGACAGCAATTGACTTCTGTACTCTTCACAGATGAGTTCATATTCCCAATAAAGAACGATTCGGGACATCTACTGATCTGGAGAGAACAACGCGCCATATACAAGAAATCCAACATTGAAAAAAATTGTTACAGAAGTGGTAAAATCATGGTTTGAGTAAGCCAAGGTGATACCTTTTGGTGATCACCCTGACTTACACTTGTTCCATGGAAGATTTCTGACTAGGAGAGATATTAGGATGCTATCTTTGATCGATATGTCTGCCCATGTACCGTTTCTGTAGGTAAGGAAATCGTTCTGATAGATAATGAGTGGTGCTCACCGAGCTGGGTTTGTTGAGGACTATCCTGAGGATCACGGTTTGGAGCTAATGGAGAATGGTCAGCTTAACCTCCAGACCTGAATTCGGCAGATTATATTTCAAATTATCTCGGTACACACCCGTTGCCCCCCCCCCACCAGTTTTCCAAGGTCATTGTAAAAGCTGGAGTAAGGGTTACTCCATATCTGATCTTTGTTTTCCATTTCGGTGAACTGCAATTTAATTAGCAGTATGGAATGCCGATACTGTCAATGTAACGCAGTTGAGAGTTTGACACATTCCTTATTAGAACCCATTTTCGTAAAGCTTCCGCGTTAATTTTCCTCATAAAACTGTAACGAACTGCTTTCTTCAATAATGGTACTGGGTCAAGAGTGCTGGTAATCGTCAAGAGTGTTTTTTTTATTACCATGTTTTAATTAACTCGCTTTCTTGTCTGTCCGGGTGGAATTTTGTAATTGATTTTAAACTAGCCTCCCGATGAGCTAGAAACTTGGACCATAGCTCAGAAGCTGAAGACAATACTTGAAAATGTAAAAAAAGGAGTTCTAGTCTCGAACCCGGGCCCCCGAAGAGGCTTGTATGTCTGTCCGGGTGGAATTTTGTAATTGGTTTTAAACTAACTTCCCGATGCGTTAGAGACCTGAAATTTGGACCACAGTTCAGAAGCTGATGACAATACATGAAAATGTAAAAAAAGAAGTTCTAGTCTCGAACCGCAGCCCCCGAAAAGGCTTGTATTTCTGTCCGGGTTGAACTTGGTAATTGATTTTAAACTAACTTCCCGATGAGCTAAAGATTTGAAACGAATTATAGCTCAGAAGTGGATGACAATGCATGAAAATAGTTATAAAAACAAGGTACATAAAAAAAATTTTATTAAGAAAATTATTTATTGTTGTTGTAAGGCATATATATATATATACATACAGTAGAACGACGTTTATCCGAACGTTTATTATCCGGAGCGTCAAATATCCGAACCAAAGTCTGGATACTTTTTCGAATAGTGCAATGCTCAACAGTTGTTTCGTGTGAGGCCAAAGTGCCGGGAAACCCCAAGGTGAGGGATATTTGGGGAATTTCAGTTGTGTGATTTAGTAAACATCTGCTCGGAATATTAGCTCAGTTTGTTTCCAAATGAGAGGGCGTCTACGTGCTCTTTTGGTGAGTTGTGTTGATGTAAAAACCTGGATGACATACGATGCAGAAGACTGTGGATTTCAAATGTTAAACGATGACGAGATTGTGACTTCCTTGCAAGAATAATCCCACCTTGTCGACGATGAAACGGATGAAGACGAGGACAACAACAACGAAAGTGGCAAATTCTGACGCGTTTTCCGAGTTAGAAACAGCTATGGAGTGGTACGAACTACAATCAGAGTGCTGTCCTGCTGCTGAAGAGAATCAGAGACCTTCCATTGAAAAAACGAATGTGTACAATGGTGGGGAAAAATAAGTGATTATTTTCCCCAATCAAGGTAAAATTGCGACATTTTGCATCTCTTTTGCTTTTTCTTCAAGATCATTTCCCACATGTGATGATTTTCAATATTTGTATAGTGTATACATGGTTTTCGGTTATCTGGACGGTGTCCAGTCCCAATTGATTGGGATGAACGACGTTTACTGTATATATATATATATATTTCAAACTTATACGAATTTATAGGACGCATTAAAAAACTTTTTAGTGCATATTCCCTCCAAACGTTTTGCTTCTTTGATTATTCATTTTCAAAATTAGACACAAAAAGCATATTGTACCTTAACTTTAGGAGGGCAGTGCATATAGTACAGTTGGAAAAAAATGTGAGAACATCACTATAGTATAGGCTTATCCATTCATAATTAAGCAACTAAATGCGGTAATACAATCATTCTTCCAGTTTTTTTGCTAATTCCCCCCCCCCTTGTTTTATTGCTTTTTGTATAATATATCTCACAAATTTGGCAGTTTTATGCATTATTTAAAATTTTGAAACTGCATTATTTCTTCAATATCAAAATTGTTTAAAAGTACTTTAAATAAATTTATTTTACTTATTTATTTATTTGCATTTTCAGTATAATTTATACAATTCTTAGTAACAAATTCATCAAAGGTGATTTCAAGGAAAGATTGAGAAAGGCCGCATTTTACGCAAGAGATTCGAATGGACAATGTGGCTTGTACTTTTGTTCTCGAAACGATTTTAGATTGTAATATATATGGTGTATGGATTGGACCGGACATTTTTTCTTTCTGCATCAAATGTAAAGAAGAGAACTTCATTTTTAATGTAATATTTACAACAACAATAAAAAATCATTTTAATGCAAATAAAATTTCATATTATTTCTACCAGTATATTTTATATTTTTATTAAAAGCATATCCTTTTAATGATTATTTCAAGCTTTAATTTACTTGTTTTAATTAATAAAATCCATAAGAGACAAATTTATCATATCACAATCAGCAAATTTAACATTATGTGGTACACATTTATAAGATTTTCTAGAGCTTCACAGAGTAATGGGTATGCGTTGACTTCGTGTGAAAAGGGCCCTTAGGAAAGAAAAAGGACTAATACCTCGGGGTTGTGATGCCCGTATTTACCTGAAGAAGGTAAGACCCTCGGGTGATAACCAATTTTTGAAAACTTAACGACTTAAGTTTATAAGGACCGGAACAAATTTGCTTACAAGGAGTTACAAACATTTTAATGTTTATTTCCATGTTTTTCAGAATTTCAAAAAAGAAATGTGAATTAAAATTTCTTATTATTTAAAAAACATTATTTCTTGTCATATGATAAGATCTGAAGAAAACATTTCACGAAACAATTTCCAGTTAATGAATTTATTTGGATACGTGATCCATTTTCGTTTGATACTTTTAATTCCAATATCCCTTTAAAAATGAGGAAAAACAATTCATTTTCAAATCCATAATACAATGCAAATTCAATTGTGAATATGCCATGTCAATATGAATGCTTGAAAAATTTTAGTTATCGTTCTAAAACAAAAAAAAAAATGCCGATATGAAGAAGTAATTAATTATTTAGTTCAGTTTGCTTCAACTTAATTGCATGAAACTGGCTTTTCCCAAAATTAGTTATCATTAAAACAAAAGATTGATTTCGATTGAATCCAAAAAACTATTTACGGTTTCCGATACAATTCCGAATGTGGAAGCAATCATGAGTTCTTTGAAAGCACACAAGCGCAAACCGCAATTGAATTGCGTTTATAAAATATTTATATACCAGTGACGTAACTGAGAATACTAAGACCTCCCTGCAAAGTCAGGTTTTTGGCCCCAAGCCGGATCATGCAAAGGATTGCAAAACCATAACATAGCATAGGCTTTGCGCCCCCTACAAGCCTACCCCTGCCCTACGATAAGGGGGTGTACGTTAAGTCACACTGATGTATACTCATATAAGTAAAACCATTGTTTCATGAAATTATGTGTTTTATTCAGAACCTCTAATAAGGCAGAAACATAAGCGTATATCCCAGGAGGAAAGTTTCACGTTAGCTACATTGACGATTTAAATACCCAGCCCATCGCAACAGGAGGGGGGGGGGGGAATTGCAAACGTTTGCGGAAACTGTTTTAAACATATGAAGTTTCAAAAGTCTCATTTACGTTCTTCTTTTGTTTTAATATATATTGCATAAATTAAAATGGTTAGGAGGAAGAGAAGAGGAGACGAAATTTTTTTAATATAGACTTGAAAACATGGGTTAAGCTAGTTATTAAAATAAATTAAAAGTAAAAAAACTTTTTAAAAACAAGCTTTTATTTAAACGCGCTAAAAAGAATAAAATAAACTTTTCCATAAAAACTTTTTTTTACTATCAACTTATAACGTCATTACACAATTTATATGATATAAAAGCTTGTCGCAAGATTTAAGTACTCTTATTTACTTAGTTTGAAATTTTTGAAAATTAAAATCAATCAGATCAAGTTATATAATTTACTTTTTATCTACACAAGTAAATCTCGTGAAAAGCTTTTATGTCATATAAATTGTGTAATGACACTATAAGTTGATAGTAAAAAAAGTTTTAATGGAAAAGTTTATTTTATTCTTTTTAGCGCGTTTAAATAAAATCTTGTTTTTAAAAAAGTTTTTTTACTTTTAATTTATTTTTAGTTATCTCTGGACAGGATTTCTTAGCCTGTTCACCTCATTCAACACGGGTTCGCAATCCCTGGTTTAGCTGAATCAATTCTCGCGAAAAGGGTATTAGACGAAAAACACAATTGTTTTTAAATCCGTAATTTTTAAGCAATTTTTTCAATCTTCGTGCAGATCTTGAGTAGTATTGTTCTACACACGAAAAAAAAAGTTTCGTGAGATTATCTTCATAAATGACAAAGTTATTAAATGTTTAATTAAAATTTAGACTATTTTTTTAAAAGTCTTTAAAAAAAGGTTTTTGACATTTTATTTTTTAAATCATTGATTTTAAAAAAGAAAAGCATGAGCTGTTTTATTGCGGAATGTCGATTCATTTAAACAAAAAAAAACCAAAATTCTTGCGCAGCAATTTAAACAATTATTTTTTTGTCTGAGTTTTTTTTTTAAAAAAAAGATTGCTGTTTTAAAAAACATCAAAACTCCACAAAAAAAAATAATCTCCTATTCATTTTGCGTCGCCAGGCATTGCGGAATAAGCAACGCAAAGGGGCAAGACAATTATGCGTTTTAAGGTTTTTAGTTAATATCTTTTCAACTAATTGCAATATCGGAATATAAATGGTCAAAACATGCATTGTCATCCAAACTAAACGTGTATACAAAATTTCAACTCAATGGGTTGAAGATATCAGCTTCAAAATTAGAGTTGCAAGATTCCACCCGAACAAATTACATACATACATAGTAAGTTAAATAAAATTAACAAATTCTATCTGTAATTAAGTTTAGGGACACACGTCATAGTGTGTGTTTAGATTACTGGTGATAAAATAAGGTATATTTAAAATACTTGTAGACTTAAAATTAGAAAATTTCTTTAAAAAAAATTCATTCATTTTAATATAAAGTTATTTTTTTAATTGAAATACATTGCATTTCTAGATAATATTTTTCTCTTATTGTTTTCCTAGCGGATTTTTTTTTTTTTTGATGGGTAAAATATATAAAAAAAATGATCTTTCCGATTCTGTTATTTTTTGTCCGAGTTTCATAGATTACAGTTAGATAAATTTTTTAAAGAATTTCTACAATACTCCAACTCAGTTTAACTTGGCAGCGTTGAGAATGGTATACAATGTACCAATCTACTTGAAAAATAGCTCTACTTTTTTGTTTTGAATTTAAATCCAAGAAAATAGATAGAAATTTGTAAAAAAATTGCATACGTTGTAGAAATTAGATTACTTTACATTGTACAAAATGTAATTATTTTTAGACAAAGTTAAGTAATACAGTCAATAGCGCAACGTTATGAAATTCCAGTTTGGCTGAAAACCGATTTTCGACGTCAATTTTTGTCATTGTTGTAACAATAACATTATTACAACAATGCACACATATCGAAGTTGGCGCTCAAAACTAGTTTAACGTTTTTAATTAATATTTTCTTTAATTAATTGCAATATCGGAATATAAATGGTCAAAACATGCATTGTCATCAAAACTAAACGTGTATACAAAATTTAAGCTCAATGAGCTGAAGATATCAGCTTCAAAATTGAGTTGCAAGATTCCACCCGTACAAATTACATACATACATTGTAAGTTAAATAAAAGCTTATAATATAGCTGTTTGTTTTATTGCAATAGATAATTAGCTTTCTTATGCCAGGAAGCAAAATTAAATCCTATTAACAATATAAACACTTAAAAATCAATACTAAAGGACAAAATATCTTAAAAATTTAAAACATGTTTCTTTTTTATCTCATAAATGTTAACAAACCTTGTTCATCAATATTCTATATACACTCAAGAGCCAAAACATTATGATCACCTGTCAATAACGAGTTGGCCCACCTTTGGTGCGCAACACAGCTTCAACCCCCCTTGGCATGGATGCCACAAGTCCTTGGTAGACAGATTGATTGTCCAGAGACAGATTGTACCAGATGTTTAAGCAACGGTCACGCAAATCCGAGATATTGCGAATTGGTGGTCTTTGAACTCTGAGTTGCCGTCCCATGACATCCCAAATGTGTTCTATCGGATTGAGATCCGGTGAGTTAGGCGGATTTTATGGTTCTTATAGTGAAAACCACACTTTTCACTATAAAACATTAAAAAAAAATCACAAATTTCATATTTTGCACAAAAAAAAAAAAAAAAGATAACTCAGCTTTTTGTAGGAACTAATTTAATTTCCTCCAAATAAATCATTAAAAAAAATGCAAATACTAAATTTTAACTAAGGTACTCCACTCCTCTCTACATTTTAAGTATCAATATATATATTTTTTTTAAATCTTAAAAATAAATACATATTTAAAACAACAAATGGCAGAAAAATAAATTTTCTTTAAATTTTGAATCATTTGTCATAATTTAAATAATTTCAAAAATTCTCATACTCATCTTTTAAGTTAAACCAATGAAAGATAATAAGAATAGCTGAATAACTTCAAAAAAGAACTAATGTTAGAAGACTATTATAAAAATATTCACTTAAAAATATTTAAGTAAATACCAAATACACTAATACAAAGTAAATAAACACTTTAATTATGAGTTTGTTTTAAAAAGAAGAAATGTCATCAATCTATAATTTTCAGATGAAAAAAATTTTTAAAAACAGCAAAGAAAAATTAATTTAATAAAATTGCTATAAATTATACACAACTTCAGCTTCTGCAGAAATAAATATAGACATGGCATCATGGTCTTTATTTGCAAAACTTTATTCAATCAACAAATATTTAAAAATGTGAATAAAATAGAGAAAATAACATAACACATTAAAAACAATTGTATATAGATGGCCAATGGAAAAAATGCAATTAAAGAAAAAAGTACATATTAACAATCAAAACTTTCTTCCAAACACTTTATTCATTTAAAGAGCTCAGATTGTAAACTAAAAATCACTCCATTAAAAAAATTAAATTAATACACAACTGATGATTCACTAATCTTTAAAATTAGTGTGGAATACTTCCCTAAAAAGTGTTATTAAAATTTTTCAAAAAAATCAGCGAAGCATATTAAATTTACAACCATAAAATAAATCTACTCAAAATAATGTGCACTATAACTAAAAATCAGTACATCAGCAAGCAATATCAACAATATTATATATTTTATACTTCTTTAAATATCCCAACTAATAATTAGGAGACTTTTTATAACAGAATATAACGAAATTAATTCAATCTTATTGTATTTTCATAAAATAAATCTGAATATTTAAAGCAATTGAACAATAAAACTGAATAATCAAATAATAGAAGTAAAAATATATTTATAAGCATATTTTAATATTTATTAACTACTTTTAATATAATAAATATTAATAAAAATTAGATATAAAGAAATCTGCAATTCTTAAAAGTCAAATATATATTGATAACACTTTAATTCCTAGATATAACTATGCAGCATTTCATAAATTATATTTGATCAAAAGAAAACTTTAAAATAATATAAAATAAATTTTAGGAACTAATATTTTTTAAAAATACACAGAATTTCTACACGCATACACAAACAAAAAGAACAATTAGATTAAACTGATATATTGCTTCAAAAACAAATGCTTTCACATTAAAGGGGGGGGGAATCAAAGTATTGAAATATTTATGTTTTACCTATAAAACTAAACAATTGCAAATTCAAAATCACATATAAAATAGATTGCTGTAACATAAAAAGAAAATTTTAACTTTTTGTTCATCACGAAGATCGCTTAAACATAACAATCAAATCGGATGCACATTTTTTTATTAAAATAAGAGTAGGAAATTTTGTGGCACCTAGAATCATTGTGAAATTTTCATACACACATAGTGAATCAATGGATAACTTCATTTAGTTCAAAATTCCTAAATGTTTAACATATGGATCAAATAAAATCAGTTAACAATAAACAGTAAAGGTTTATATTTTTTCCATAGCTAAAAAAATATTAAGTAAAAACCAAGCATTTGTAAATTTAAAAAAAAAAATAATAAACATTTCATCTACAAAAAATAAATACTAATACAATAAAATACTACATTTTTATAAAAAAAACAGAAAAACAATACATAAATGATAAAAATAAAAAGGAACAAATAAATTGAAAGACATATTATACAGTTTTAACGTGACAATTTTAATATATATAAGCATAAAATTAATGCCAAGCTTTTTACACGAAATATGTTTACATAATTTTCTCTCACTTTAGAAGCATGACTAGAAGATTTCTTTGCAAAGTAAACACAGAAATCCCAGTTTAGCAAAAGTTTAAATTTTAACATCAACTCATTAACAATGCAGCTCGTACAGCACTATAATAGTGAGATGAAATATGTGAACAATAATATAAAGCTTTATAAGCACCTGAAATTGTGATATAAAGTACACAAATATAAATTCAAATATGTACCTTTTTTATTTACATCTTTGACAAGAGATTTTCATAACTGGTACAACAGTTTGGGTTCCCAAAAACAATGATATGCTTTTTAAGGTGAACAATACTTATACATCACAGAAGCAGAAAAGAATTGATCAATTTGAGTCATAGTCTAATAAAAGATCAGAAGGTTAAATAAGTTTTATATGATCTCTTAAGTTCCGAATCAATCAAAATTCAGATTGGAATAATACTATCAAAAACTTTCTTGTAACATTAAAACACAGACATTTTTTTTTCCAGTATGATAAGGTAATCAGCTTTAGTTCACATAACTTAAACATTACTTTGATTATAACACAAAGTAATGTTATTAAAAAGCAATGGCTCTATAATGTTCCATGCCATGTTTGAAATCAATATGCAAAAAACCATTATGTTTATTAGAACCAGGGATATGATTAAATAAAATATTTCAAAAGCCTTTGGCTTCAATTTAACGGCTTTATAGAAATTACTAAAATAATATAGGGTAGAAATATTTCAAATCAGTATTTGAACACTAACAAGAAAATTTATCTTTTCTAATAATTAATAATAGTTAAAAAAGTGAAAAAAAATTAAAGATTTCAAATTTTGATTTCTTTTTGAATGCATGAAATAAAAGTATATTCAAGTGATATTTTTAACAAAATTAAGGAAAAATCTCTCTATAAACACATTTTGAATTAATATTTAAAAATATATCTCTAACAAACAATGTAGGATATTTACATTTCTAAGAATAATAGCTTTTTATATACATTCAGCCAAACAAATGACCATTTGTTTATACTTTAATATAAGCAAGACAATATTTACAAGCACATATACTAACTATTTTGACACACAAGAGATAACAAATATAATGACAAATTTATTTGTCCTTCTGAAAGTCAGTGTTTAACGTATTAAAGTTTAATAACATGAATTTTTAATGAAGCCTTAAATATATGTAATGCTAATACTGCAAACAGAACAAAAATGTTTATTTCTATAAAATAAACCGGTTAAAATAATAACAGATGCTTTTTAAAATTGTTTAATTTATAGTTTGAAAAATCAGCTGAATGCCTATTTCATCACTAATGCAAGATTTCTGATATCTGTGGATTATTTTTAAGGTTATTTATTCAAAAAATGGGATAAAAATGAAGTAAAAAAATGAAAATACAGAAATAAAATATGTAATTACAGATAATGAATACATAGCTCAAGAAATTCAAAAACAATAAAATTTCAAAATTTTTGTAAAGTTCATTTCCAGATATCAGAATTTTATCATTGACATATATATTAACATCAAATACAAAATAAATGATTTGTCAAAATAAATTTTAAACTAAGACACCTGAAAAAATTCTAAAATTTAACATTACATTAATTTTTCCTGTCATTTTATTTTTTACTTATAAAAAATGCACACAATATTTTTATTTTTTACTTAATATGAATGTTTCTCACACGAAAGTGAATTAAAAGCTACAAAGATATAATGAATGTTATATATGAAAGTTATAATCTATTACATTCAACAAAAAAATTTAGCAAGATAGTTTTTTTTTAAACTACACTACAAAAATTTAATAATGTAAAACCACTTAAACAAGCTAAAAATAAATATATTACAGAAATTTTAAATGATTTATGGGAAATCATCAATGGAATGGAGGGAAAAAGATTTGAAACACTACAGGAATGATAAATAACACAAATGAAAAAAATATTTTAGCACCAGACTTCTTTTTCACATTTTAGGAAAAACAAGAGGAATCATCAATATTCACAAACACTATCAGATTTTCCAGAGATTTCTTTGGGCACAAACAAATTATTTTTTTCAGATTCGTTAAACTACTTAATGGGTAGTGAATATGACCTGATTATATATTTTTTCTTTATATTTTGAAAATAGCTAAACATTTCTTTACTTTGGACACAACTGAAAATGCAAGACTTAGAGGTTATATTATCACTATAAATGTAACAAATAATTTTTTGAAAACAATTTTTAATAATTATACAAAAAGTTTTCTAAAATAAGTTAAATGCTTCACTCTCAAATTTATGTTTTAAGGCAAACAAATTTATTACACACATTTTAAATCACAGAATATATCTTTAAAAAGAAATATGCTGCATAATTAATAAAAAAATTTAAAGAAATAATTTCAGGGTCACTATTTATATATTTCTAAACATGTTACATACCTAAATATAACAAAAAAAATAATATGTAATCATACATGAGAGAAATCCTTGTTCAATCATGTAAATTTTGCTTACTTAAAATGCAATACATCAAAAAAATAAACAAAAAGTAAAATAATTGTAGAATAACAGTGCCAATTAAACACACATTTTTAAGTTACTAATTAAAACACTTTTGTAATATAACAATATAAATTATTAAATGAAAAGAACACTACTAAATGTGCAATTACAATGCAATATATATATTGCCACATTTATGTGTCAAGTCTACAATACTTTTTGTTCAGCAATAAACTATGTAATTCACATTAACATTATGGGAAAAAAGACCACTTATCAGCATATAGTGTAAAAAATTATGTGCAAAGTAATACTATGTGATATTCTGACCAGAGCGTGGCAGCCATTTCAATACATATACACAATTTTCATCAATTGCAGCAGTAAGTAAAACTCCTTGGTCATTTTTTCCATCCAAGCCATCGAGCCAGTCTTTTTCACCAAGGCATAACTGACTACAATCAGACCTATTGGTCTGGAAAAAATTAAATAATTCATTAAAAATTATATACTGTTTTAATCAATTCTCAAATTGCAGAATACATATTTTTAAATCTAATAATAGATTAGAGAGAACAATTTAGTAACAGATACTGTAGAGAAACTTAAGTATATCTTTTTCAACTTAAAGATAGCTTTCTTGAGCCTTTGTTTCAAAGAAAGTCTTTAGAGAATTAATCAAATTGTATTTTTAAAGTATTTATTTGAATTGCAAATACTGCTAACAACTTGTTCCTTCACTCCTTAAAATACTAATAATTCAATATTGCAATTTCTTCAGTGAACTTGTTTTTTAGATCCAGATCTTCAATCAAACAAATTTAGAAGAGTAAAAGCTTAATGAATTATTTTGAATAATAATAAAATAAATTTTGAAAACAGTTTAAAATGAGTGTATATAGATATATATATATATATGTGTGTGTGTAGTATATAATATACACACACACACAACAATTCTAGATTGACATTTGAAAGGCTTCAGTTCTGATTCAAACAGACAAGTTGTTTCAAGAATTTCTCCCTTAACTTTTTTTGCTTTATAATTTACAATTTTATATAAAGCTGGTAAATTATAAATCAAGTAACTAAAGTAAAACAATTCAAAATTTTTAAAAATTCATAAAATTATGCAATTTTTGTATAAAAATTTCATTATTTATATCATTCAGATAAATTCATAGATTTAAAAAAATTTATTTCATAGTTATAAATTTGTTATTGTTTGGAAACTTTACAAAAATTGAAATCAAGTTGCTAACTTTAAAGTATACGCACCTAGATGGAGGCACATTCCATAAAGCAACTTTTTCTAAGCTTCGTTTGTCCATAACTATAAAATTAGGTAAAGTCTTGTGCTGCCATGGAGTAAGAACAACCATGTACTTTTTACCAACACCAAGCAAAGCTCTCACCTTTAAGTTAAAATTCTGTCTAATACCAAACGCTTCTGTTTAACATCCCATTTGCATAAATACGAAGATTTTTGATTATCGAATGATTCTTTTGGATAATACAAAATTCACCATCAAAATGAAGACCAGGTGTAAATACTGAAGTATCTGGTCGACCATGCTTTATTGAATACAATGTTGTGATGTAAAGGCCATCAGGTGACATATCTGATGTGATAAAATTCATTAATCTGACAA